>JAIUCT010000133.1:1206698-1341483 GCA_021307375.1 Tetraneura akinire | reverse complement strand
AAAGAACTGAAATTATCTCCATTTTCATTTTTGATATTTACAAACATTACAATATATTTTTCACATTTTTCTCTAGACAGAGTAATTGAAGAATTAATTTTTTTTCTTTTTAAAGATGTCATAGTTGTTTTCATAAGAACAAAATCCATATTGTTATTACATTTTTTTGTACATCTTTCCAAATCTTTGAAAATTAATTCAAAAGCATTATTAAAATAATTTATTCCATTAATATTTAATACTTCATTAACAGTATCGTTATTTCTTTCAAAATAATATGTTTTCATTTCTATTGAAATTTGGTTAACTTTTGGTATTGTAGACCTATTATTATTATTTAAATTAACATTATTTGATTGAGTATTTGGTATTCCAACAGCTCTAAGTATTGTTGATTCATGTGTTGAACTTGAGATATTTTTAGATAAACTGTACAACAAATTATCTCTATTAAAATTTTTATTTTTTTCAATTGACATATTCAAATTACTTTCTTGAGATAAACAATTAATACCATATTTCTGATTATTATGAATTTGTTGTAACGCATAAATGTCATTACAAGGTGATACATTAATATTATCATCAGATGATGACATATTCATTAATTCATCTGGTTGATTAGATGATTTAGTTGTTAATTCATCTCGTTCATTAGTTTTAATATTCAAGTTGTTGAAATTAGTAGGAATTTTATTAAATTCTGTACATTTATTCAATTCATTATGTAATTGATTTTCATTAGAAATATCTTCATTGGTCTCATTTAAAGTATTTAATTTATTATTATTTGTATTATTAATATACAGATCAGTATCAGTGTTATTTTTACTAAGAATATGTTGTGATGATAAAAAATCTTTATGTGGCGACACATGAACATTATTTGCAGTATTTTTTGAATGTTCATTTTCTTTAATAATTAATGAAGAATTTGTATTAGAATGATCTAATTGATTTAATTTCTTATATTCATTTGATTTAACTTTTAATTGATCATCATTACTTGTATCATACTTTCTTTTAGTTTGAATTGGGTCTGGATGATCATTTAAATTTCCTATCCTTCCTATCCTAAATAAAAATACAGAAGATTTGTTTTCTAGTCGGACTGCTACAGTTAATACATTATTTTCCATAGTAGTATTGTTTTTTAATATAACTCCATCAATTATTATAATTTTATCATTTTCATTTAAAGTATCTACAAAAGAACTGAAATTATCTCCATTTTCATTTTTGATATTTACAAACATCACAATATATTTTTCACATTTTTCTCTAGACAGAGTAATTGAAGAATTAATTTTTTTTCTTGTTAAAGATGTCATGGTTGTTTTCATAAGAACAAAATCCATATTGTTATTACATTTTTTTGTACATCTTTCCAAATCTTTGAAAATGAATTCAAAAGCAGTATTAAAATCATTTATTCCATTAATATTTAATACTTCATTAACATTATCATTATTTCTTTCAAAATAATATGTTTTCATTTCTATTGACATTTTGCTTACCTAAAAAAAAAAAAATAATATAAATGAATTAGGTTTCTTAGTTTGTAAATATTTTGTTATATATAAATAATACTTTTTTACATGAAATAAAGATTGAAATTATTTAGCAAGGTTAGATTTTATTAAGAACTGGAAATTAATAGTGTCTAATACGAAATGAAAGAGCTGATATTGCTGTGAAAGGGACCCAAGTGTAAAGAGGATAGTGTTAAATTTTGATTAAAATTTGAATGCAATGATAAATCATTACATTCAAAAACAAATTTGAGCAAAGTCCAGTCAAATAAAATATGTATTGATTTAAATTACATTTTTATTAAAAATGTAAAACGTATTTACATTTACATAAAAAATGTATAGATGTAATGGATATTAAAAAATAGGTCTACCCAAGTTCAAGACTTCTGATCTTGATTACCATGAGTGATTGCAATAAATGTGTTAAATCGGATTCAGTAAAATTTAAATACATATTAAATAATTAATAATTTTAATTACATTAGGAATATTTAAAGAACAAGCCCAGTATATTTTTAATACTCAAATTTACTGGACATCATGCTATTTTCTTTTTTAAATTATTAATAAAGGTGATGTCGAGAAAGTTAAAATATGGTTATTTGTTTAAGCTGTAAAATGTATTTATACAACATGTAAATATGGGCGCTGACTATCGGGCTGCTGCGGTGCTCAAGCACCCCATGATACATTCCATATAATCTTGAAATTTTGCACAGAAGTTCCTTATACAACTGGTAGGTGAGAAATAAGGAAGGATATAATATTTATGACAACAATGTGTTTTTGAGGTATTGATAGCCCATTGCAAACCTCAATCTTTAATTGCTGATAAATGGTAATTACAATATTCTTAAAAAATGTTATCCACAGTACTAAGTTTCCAATTATTAAGATATTTGTTAGTTAACTACGCTCCATGCTCGAAAGCACCGTTCAACATCTAACCTAATATTTTTAGGATTTTAAGCACCCCGTGAAATTTGGAAAACTTGGCGCCCATGCATCTAAAGTATCTAAGTATCTAAGTATGGCATGACTTGTGATCAGATTGTATTCAATTGTAAAATATTTATAGCGTAACTAAAAGGGTCAATAAGGATCAGTTGCACAAGGCCTAAACCTACAACATATATAAAAGTGATAAACTGATAATATAATTAAAATATAATAATCCCATAGATCCATAGCATGACAAAATTTTGTTTTTATTTTGTCATGATCCATAGTAGTGCATTTTGATCTATAAAAGGCTGTCAAATGTTTCTTCCATTATTAACGTTATGCAATTGATCAATAATATGGGTAAGTAAAAATGAATATTATAATTTATAATATACAATGCAATCATAATATTACATAATATTGTTCTCATTAGTTTCAAAAATGAAAATTATCATATAAACATTAACTGAACATATTATTTAATTTTAACTTACGAAAATTGTTGGTATAAAACCATTCAAACTTAATATATTTCACAATCACATGAATAATAGACACTCGCGAGACATTATTTAATACTATAATATAAATATATAGTGAATCAGACATTTACAAATATGAAAAAATAACCGTAGAATAAAAGAATTCATTATCTACTTTCTACTATCTACTATTATAAATTAATAATTATTAAACATGGGTAAATAATTTTTAGTAAATCAGTAAGAGTTAGGTTAGGTTATTATCACGATTTAATCAAAATCGTGGTTATTATCGCTATAATATCGTAATGTTATTGTGTTAAGAGATCGTTTATTTTTTTATGTATTTTGAATAATAAGGTAAATAGTAAATACTAAATTGATAAAATGATTAACATTAAACGTGAATCGCAGGAAAAAATAATAAATATAAACACATTAATGGCTATGATTTGCACACCTATATCCCTGCGAAAGGAGTATCCCTTCCTTTGCTTTTTAATTATTAATTGTTCAGCAGAGGTCATCTTTGTTTCTAGCCATGTCGTGCCATCTGGCCGTCATGTTTATGCCTAGCATACAGGGCTTTATATAGGGAAACGGCCTCTCTATGAGTGAAGCGATTGTGTTTTTTCTTGCGATCATCCAATTATCGAGAATCGCGTGATGTATAATTATTATTAATCTAATATTTGTAATCCCTTAGGTTTCTTAACCATGACTTAGGTAGACAAACCATTGAACTATAAGATAAATATTATTTACCCTGTGGTTCCATAGATGTCCATTATCCATTAATCTATGGTGGTTCAATGGACAATGAGACAAAGGATGAATGATTGAAAAGACAAACACAGTTCCTCTGCAGTGATGTCGGTTAACGATATCGAAAGATTTTTTTAAATATTTATAAAAAAAAATAACTACATAGTATAGTAAAGTTAGAAATATATTATAATGTAAAATATTATATAAAATTAAGTGATTTATTCAAATGTCAGAATGGTTTGGTAATTTGACGATTCAATAAATAATAAACAATACATTTTTTTATTAAAATATATTTTTTTATTCTATTTCTATTTCGACATACGTTTATTGACAAACTTTCATATAAATTTTTTTTTTTTTTTTTTTTTTTGTGATCTATGTTGAAGTACGTTAAAATGTCCATTGTCACAAATAATGTTACCTATGCAATATAAATTAATATTTTCAAACCATATCATCATCAGACTTTAGTAGTTACTTTAGAGTTTAAATAGTTTACGATCACATCTTATATTTATTTTATTATTCTTCACTGCACCAGCAATTTTTACTATGTATGTTACAACTTGTGTACAACACAGTGAATAGCAGTATAACATTACAATAAATACATTGGAGACCAAATTATATGTAAATTGTTTTTTATTTTTAATAATAATAGAAAAAAATTATAGTCAAAAAAAACATAAATATGCGTTTAAATTATTTACAGGGTTGTATATATATAATATATAAATGTATACATTATCATAATATAAATATAGACATTTTCCTTCGTTTGCTATCAAAAATAAAACTGTTCAGTCCTGCATCACATTAACATCGTAAATATTAGTACATCAATAATGTGAGAAATATCACAAATTATAATTCAATTTTAGTCAATTTCAGTATTATTGCATTGAATTCAATACAATATGTTGATTGGTATCTATTCATTTAATTTTGTCGGATTTATATTTTTATTGATTGATACCAATATCAAAATTTTCTATTGATTCATGATTATATACAATGTACAAAGATATAAAAATTAATTTGAGTATACTTAATGACCTTCGTATACGTTATAAATATATAGTTATACAGTAGCTTTATTAAATATCTACCTATATTAATTATGTACAACAATAGACGGACATTTAATTATGTTTGTGATGAGGATTTGAAAATAATAGAAAATTTTTTTTTAGTTTTAATTTACATTGGGGATAATGTCCGTTTATGTATGGCAAATTAATAATAAATAAATTTTAAAATTGAATAAATTTGTCTTGTAAAATAAAAATATTAAGGGGAAAATAAGCAGCTAAATTTTGCAAATAATATTCAAAGTTTGGAATAAAATAAAATAATGTGTTTAGTAATTTTATGGAATTAACTTTATAATAAATAATGTAATTGTTATCAACTTTTTAAAAAATAAATAATTGTTTTTCTATTAGAAATACGAAAAAATTATTTTATGTGGCAGTACTTTTCAATTTTCAATTGTTTTTTATTTAAGTAAATATTAAATTTTAAAATGTTACTATTTTTGTAAACTTTAATTGCATGTATAAAATATAAAATTTAGTAGTTGGTGTTATTGTAGATTTTGTTTTGGTATTATTTCAATGGAAAATTTAGTTGCTTTCATTCCCCTTAAGCCTCAAGTTTTATATTATTCTACTAGAAATGGCAGTCAAGGCATTCTGTGATAACACTGGTCTGTAAAGTGCAAGATGTTGGAAATGACGATAATTGATCAACAAATTTCTTGTAATTGTAAACCTAAAAAAAAAAAAAAAAAAAATATAAAATAATAAATCATAATATAAAAACATTTAATTACAATATAAATTTATAATGCATATTACAAAAGATAATTTAAAATTAATTTCAGAATTACAATATTTAATGAAAGCAGTGGAGATTGATTGATTCTCATGATTTTTTAATTAGTTTGTAAAAGGGAAAATTTGTAGGTAGGTATTTCATAACTAAGATTAATTTAGCCTGAACCAATATTGCCTAAGTCCACAAATGAGCAGATGAAATGATTATTAAAACATAAGTACATTTAATTAGTTTACATTGGTAAATTAAAAGTTGAATAATATTAATTTTAATATATTGATACGCTTAATAATTAACTCTGGAATCGCGTGTACTTGTAAATATTTATAAAGGGATAATTAATTTAAATGAACTTTTAAAATATAAAATTAAAAAAAAAAAAAAAATGGAAGGGAAATGCTACGTCTTATCAAATTATAAACTTCATCTGAAATACAGAATTAGACTGTTTCCTTATAATATTAAACTAACAATTATTATAAAATAACTTTATAGGTTTACAATGACCTTAAAAAACCAGATAAGATTTTGCTCAGTAGTCTAGAGAAGAATGAAGGATCTAGTCTAATACTGCAGAAATATATTATGTATTAAATTAACGTACGAGTATAATTAATGGTGTAAAAAAAAAAAAAAAAAAAAAAAAAAAATTAAAAAATACATATACCTGTATCTACTATAATAAAACATATATAAATAAAAATTTAAATTCTTTATTCAAAATCATTATTATGTATTCCTAATTTATATAATTATCTTTAATATAATTTTATTTAAAGTCAATTAACCTATGAACGTGGGTAAACCATACAGTGTATTTGAACTTTAGAATTCTACCATAATAAATGAGAAATGTAGATAATAAATTGATTATTTGAGTTCATTGGCATATAAAAATATAAATTTTTGTATGAAAATGGAAAAGAAGAATTGAATTTCGATAATTATTATACAAAGAAAACTGTTTATAGAGCAACGTCACGTATAACATTAAACTGAATAACGATTGAATAATTGTGTAAAAAAATACTTAATAGATTCAGTTTGTAAAAAAAATATATTATGTATCCATTTCTAACGTTCAACAATTTGTTATTATCGTATGATATTTGATAAATTCCACAAAAATAATATTGTAAATTTTGGTAATTTGTCATTTATTTAATTTAAACAGCACAATGTGTACAGCATATCATACACGATAAATTTTTAATATAATTATATATTTATTTTTTAAATTATTTGTCTATATTAACGATGTTGAAATTGAAAATTTTAAATGATAAAATAATATTAATTCATCTATAAACAAATAGTTATCAATAATCAGATTACAAAACTATTAAATGGTCAACAAACTTTTGATCTGAATAAATACAGTGAAACACTCGTATGTTATGAATTAATAAGCAAATTATAAACACAGAGATTCAGAGTTCAATAGTAGTATAGTACATATTACAAACTACAAATTATATAACAGATAAAGCAAATAAACAAATTTATTTATTTATGTATTAAAATTAAAATCAATAATTCATAAAATTATTAAAATAGAAATTAAAAATAAATTTTATTAATATGATCACACTTTGCGGTTTATATTTATAATAATTTAATGTCATTTAATATCATGCAATTTGTTTACATTCCAAACACAATCATATTATTAATTTCAAGCGAATGCAATGAAGGAAACGTATCATTATAATGTTGTATTATGACATATAATTATGATATAAAGACAATGTATATGATGTGAAAATTTTCTTTAATGAATCATATTTTTATTCACATAGAAAGACAATTTTGTAACTAAGCATGATGAGGTCAAATACTAGCGTATCATTCATAAGGCTCATAGTGTTTGCATGTATGACTTACTTGCTACATGTTTCTCGGCAGAGTTTTCTATGTTTACACTTCATTATGTACAGTTTTTAGAAATTACATAATGGAATATTTTTCAAAATT
Source organism: Tetraneura akinire (assembly GCA_021307375.1). Lineage (NCBI taxonomy): Eukaryota > Metazoa > Arthropoda > Insecta > Hemiptera > Aphididae > Tetraneura > Tetraneura akinire. The sequence goes on along the minus strand of JAIUCT010000133.1, from coordinate 1,333,937 downwards.
ATTAAAAATACAGTATTAACATACTTCCGAGAAAAAGTATTTAAAAAACAATCTGTTAAAAATAAGCTTTAATATACACAGTACTAGTTTAATATTTTATAATATTTATATAGATTATGATTAAAAATAATATATTAATTGTATGTAATGAATGGAATAGTTCAGAAATGTTACTAATCAATTTTCATGGTATTTTAACAAATCATATTATATATCATAGGTAAATAATATATTTGTTTATAATCTTTATTAATTAATACCGGCATAGATAATAATGTAATTAATGTTGACGTTACCATAAGCATGGGCAATGAAATAATGGAGGCGCTTATAAATTATTATAAGCAGTATTAGATCCTAAAAATTTGTGGTTCCAGTGCAAAAATAATTTTTAGCCCCATATAATACATAATAAAAAAAAAGAAAAGCTAATACTGCTTTGGAAGGGATACAGGTCTAAAAAAAAAAAAAAAATAGTGTTGAATTTTGAGCGAAGTTTATCAGATAAATTATGTATTGATTAAAATTATTTTGTCAATTTTATTTAATATTATTGTAAAATATTGAGAAATAGTAAGAAGATTGACTTATCTTTCTTAGATTTTTGATTACACTAGAAATTTCAACTTAAAACAGCTATAAAAAAAAAATTGAGACTTGGAATTTTTTGGTATCATGTTAAGTAATATGTGAGTATATTCTAGTAAAATTTTCAGACCTTAAAACCCAAAATTGCCAATTTCATCAGACATATAGATAAAAAAACGAGAATTTTAAGAAATATTCAAAGTTCTATATTTTGTTTTTGTAGAAAATTTAACCTAATGTTTCTAAAATGTTATAACATATATATAGTACCTATGTGAATACCTAATAACATTTTCAAGTCTGTCAAAATTGCCTGAGTTATTGTGATATATTGAAATAGAATTCGTCAAAATTTCAGTTTTTCATCATATTTTAGTCATTTTTCCTATCGCATAGAATCAATTATGAGAAATTCGAAAAATGACCTAAATACCAAATACATCCACTTTCCAACCGGACACATTCATGAAAATTGGAGCATTATTTCGGGTAGAAAAAGTGTCTTCATACATAAAAACATAAAAATACACACATCATTGTAAAACCAATACATTTTTTCGCTTAGCTCAAAATCTAAAATTCAAGTTATTATATTAAAATTTAATGAATAAATATATCATGCCATTATAAATAATAATAATTGTTTATTAATTATTTATTATTATATTATTGTTATGTAAGGGAAGCCTTAATTATAACTATGGGATGGTTAGGTACTGCACCGCTGATTTGTCTGACACTGATTATGAGTATTCCATATGGCATATGTACATAATATACCCATAGAAAGAAAACGATTTGTATAAAATTAAATTTGAAATAGGAGAGCTAAATCAGTTTATATTTTATTGATAGGAATTTAACTATAATTACGATTTTGTAAGTAGGTAATTTTATTTTTAATATTTAAAATTTATTTGTGACTAAGTTTTTTGATTAATTGTTGTACAATTTGGTCAACGAAAAATCACAAAAATAAAACAATTAATATTCAGTTTTTATTAAATAATTTTTAAATTTATAAATTATAACTTTAATCTGGTAATGATTAAATAATATATAAAATATTATATTATTTTAAATAGTTATGGTAATATATATTTTGATTAACAGATATTAAATAAAATATTATCTTTAGATTATTTTTTTTTAAATAAATTTAAGTGTCTTTATTTTAGAGACAATTTAATTGCATCCAACGATGTATGTATAAGGAGGAGGAAGTAATTAATATTCTCTTAGCATTTTTTTAAGTGATATTTTTTGATAAATAAAATTGTTCTTTGCCACTCTTTAGTCAATTTAATTTAAATAAAAAATTAGACAAAAACAAATACGTTGCTGATTGCTTTGATAACATGATATACAATCAATATTTTTATTAATAAAATAATAAAAAACTTCTGATAACAAACAATAATTAATTATTGGCATATAAAATATTACTGATTTAAAAAATTATAATCTAAATACATACATGTAATAGGATAAAACAATTTAAAATTTAAGACAAAAATTATTAAACTTAATATTATTTTTTATATAACTATTTTGTTAATTATTCATATATTATATTTAACTACGGTAAAAATAATAATTAAATACTTAGTTAAATATTAACAATTTGTTTTATTTTCATAAAACACTTAAAAATAATAAAATATTTAGGTACCTTAGTTTGAGATATTTAACAGTTTACTAATTAGTGAATACAAAATGTTATTTATATAATAGATCACATTTTTAACGTGAGTAATTTGGATTAATATTCTTTGATAGTAATAATGGATGTTGATCAGTGGGTATAATAGTTGAATGCTTACCTTCTTTTTTAATCAAATTAGGTATTGGGTTGAGAGGTTTTGATTCATGTAAATTGTTTCCTTCTGATTCCACAGATTTTTTATTTATACAACGTGTAGAAGTCAAAAGTATTCCAAAAAACATTGGCGGAAGTCCAGCAATTAAAAATGCGGCTGTATATGAATTATATTTGTCATACATCCAACCTGAACATAATATATAAAAATGATAATGTATAAAATAATTATCATACGTCTAGTAAATAAATTAATAGAAAAAATGATTATCTACCAGCAATTGGTGGCCCAACTGTTAATGGTATAGAACATAAACCGAGAATGCATCCAATAGCTTGCGCAGCACCTTTTTGACCACATAAATCAAAAGCAATTGGTCCCATGACACTTACAAAACATCCATCAGCAAGTCCCATCATCAATGTGATACCTATTAGATAGGTGAATTGTGGTACTATTATTATACACATGGTCATCAAACCAATAATGAATAAGGACACCTAAATAATAATGACAACCAATAATTAAAATTATAATTTATAATACAATAATTTGAAAAAAATACATTTTTACAGTATAAAGTAAATTAAATATAGGGGTTTATTGTTTGTATTATATAATAATACTATAGTCACTATACTTGTTCAGTGAGAGAATGTGCCTTATATTGATAAAAATTGGTTTATTCTGTGCATTTCCATGTTTCCCCCGTCATAGTACTATGATGGTGCCTGTAAAACACTATACATATATGCATACAACTATGCAAATATTAGGTGCATTCTCTCACTTCACAGAGTATATATGGTTCTTTCATGCTGCACAAATGATATGAATTTAAAACATTAGATCTAAAACGGATTTTTACATATTTGAACAAATAGTATTTTCATATAAACATAGAAAATAAATAATAAAAAATAATTTAACTATTATTAACAATTATAATAATTATAATATTTAGATATTTGTATTGTTTTTATAAATATTTAAATTAATAAAATAATAATATAAAAATTGATGGTTATTTTTTTTTTTAAAAAAAACTGTATATACCTGTTGCATTACAATTCTATCAACTCTTTTGTAATCGGAAATAGGTCCTGAAATCAATCTACCTATGCCTGATGAAATACCTATGCAAGTGACTAAAAATTTGCCATCATTTAATGGAAAACGATCGTTGACGACTTTGACCTATAAACATTAATTTAAAAATAATTTTTTAATAATTATTTGAAATTGTTTTTAAAAAAAATAATTCTAACCAAATGAACGTAAGGAACAAAATATCCAAAGAGAGCAAGAGGAATCATTGTGGCCCAAATGACATATTTAGGATTCTTCCAGATATCAATGTTGACTAATGATCGTAGTTCTTGAGATAGGGATTTATGCATGTCAGATTTCTCTACCTTGTATGTTGGTTTAAATGCCAAGGCACATATCATTAAAATAGATGATAATCCTGCTTCCAATCTAAAATAATAAATTATAATAAAAACTGATAAAATTATAGATAATTTAATGGATTGTGAATGTATAAACTGTTATAATATATCATTAGTTTAGTTACATTTATTATAGTTCATTGAATTAAAATTTTATAATTTAATAATACGTATTGATTTAATATGTATTATTTAATATAATACCTCATTAAGATATAAAAAAGATTAATATATAAAAATGGTATATTTAATATTTTTAATTATACAAGAACTTCCTTAATCATTAATAACAATATTCTCCAATAGATATTGTTCATAGAAATATAATAATTATAATAATTTAATACATGATTGTATATTTTAGTATGTTTCTTAAACGATAAGATTTATACATTTTAATTGGTTTAGTCTTTGGTGCAATGATTTGCCAATAAGTTATTAAATCAAACAATATGAAATAATGCCAATGAACTTGAATATATACAAATAGATATGAGAGTTCAACAATGTTAGTTTACAGTTATTTTTTGAAATGTCAAATAATTATATTGTAATATTCAATGTCATTGGTATATCATATGATTTTAATGTTAAGAAATATTTTTTTTATTGATTTAATTGGGGATTGTGTCGAATGTTGTATTGTTGTATAATATTTATGAGAATAAATTACAAATTTAATGCAAATTAAATTATAATTTACCTATGCTTGATTGTTATTATATATTATTTTTATCACATAATATGAATAATAACAATAATAATATTATATATAATAGTTTATATTATTATAGTTTGTGGATATAAAAAATCTTTAAATTTTAAATAATTACATATTAAATGATCAAAACTAACCTTAAACAAGTATTCAGACCGAACTTCTCTAGTAGATAATCTATAACATATGGCATTAGCATGGTGAAAAACGAACTACCTGCAGTTACTATTCCATTTACAAGTCCAAGATACTTTTTGAAGTAATGGCCAAGAATTGCGAGTGAAGGTGTATAAGCTAATGATGCACCAATACCATACAACAGACCATAAGTTACATATAATATCTCCACCTAAAATATATGTTTAAAATTATACATTATTTTATTCAGATTTATAATTAAAGATTAAATATAAAAATACATAAAATATCTACAAATTACTTATTTTAAAATAAAATATATTATATATCATTTTAGAGTAATTAAGAATCTATTGAATAATTATTTAAAATAATAATGTAACACATAAAAAAATACATTAAACATTATTTAATAGAGATTATGGTAAGAGTGATTTTTAATGTTAATAAATTAAAACTAAGGAGGGTGTACTTTGGTTGAAAATTAATAATTTAATAGAATACAGTCCATAAGTTTGAACATAAATCACTTAAGGAATCATTCAATAAATGTGTAATTTTACACAAGAACTATAGAAAAAATATTAGAAATTAGAGTAGGTGTTAGTTCTGCGATCTATGCAAATTGAACAGTTAAGGTCAAATTGTAATTTTTGAGAGATATTCAATAAATAATAATTGTAAATTTATATTTATAAACTGTGAATTGAAATATTTAATGTTATATAAAAACATCTAAAATTATAATTTAAATGAAAAATTCTGATTCTTGAGTTTCAATATGATAAATATTTTAATAGTGTGCAATTGATTAGATAATATTATAAAATATTACTACCTACAGTCAACATTTACAACTTATTGGATTGGAATCTATATTTATACTAATCTAATTTGTATTGAAAAGTTATGTAACATTGGAAAGTTCCATATACATCAAAATAAGGTAACTGGGAACTTGTAAACGATTGTTTGAATAATTTTTTAAAACTTGTATTATAATTTATAAATAATATTGTGAGATAAACTAATAAATAAAAACCCAAGTCCACAAAAAATTTTACTTTATTATTTCAAGTAAATATGTATTTCAACAACGTTGTCATCTTTAGTACTAAACGTAGACGTCACGTCACGTTTCTTATTTATTATTTATTTATTTATAATTTATTTTTTATTTATTCTTTATTAGTATGTAAAATATCCACAAGAACTCTTCTTATAAAATTAATATTGTGAGAGACTACTTTCTGTATTCGATATTTAAAATTAATAGAGAGAAGGACGGTAGTCCACAAAAGTGTAAAAGTGTTAAATAAAAGTTGTTGGCAGTCGAATGACAACATCATAAGAAGTCATCGATTATTTTTTAATTACGACATAATAAAAAACAGTGAAATTTTATATAATAATTACCTATAAGGTAAAAACACTAGTTCATTTTCAGATATGTTTATTTTTATTTGTATGGATATTGGGCAGTTGCGTTGTATACAGTTAAAGGAAAATAATAAATAAAAACATTGGTAACCGTCCAATTAAAATTAAATAGGTACATAATCATTTAAGGGGGATATTATGACTTATGAGCATACAAAGTTTTCTTCAATATACAATAATAAACTATATACTTAGTATTAAAATTTTGTAAAGAAACTTGAAAATAAATGTATATCTATTGACTATATATTTTAATACTTTGGGCAACACATACTCGTTGTTTTGGACCACGGAAAATATAAAATTATCCGGCTCAACACGTGAAAATTTAGTAAACTACCTACATATATTTTATGTTCCGTTTGTAATATTGATTATTGATGATATTTACGAGTAGAATAATGGAATTCCGAATAGCTCTGTATACCGAAGTGCATATTATTTAATACATTAAAACCCTTTTTAAAAATCACTTTAAACTGTATTGTATAATGTATACTGTATATGGTATTAGGTACCTATGTATGTGTGTACGAGAAAAGTGTATAATAGATTGCTTAAATTGTTAAAGATTTAAGTTGTCAGAAAGAACGGAAAATAATAGTTTTTAAATGTTAAGTACAAACCGAGATAGGTAACACACTTATATAATATACAAGGAAAATTATATCATTTTATTTTGAGAACGGATTTACACATTACACATTACACATTAATTATATTTAATTAATTGTATTTATTTAATTGTATTTAATTTCTGAAGACGACCCCATATGAATTATAATAAATTGCTAACAGTGCAACATACGTCATATTTGTCGTTCTTGTATTCATCGATAAATATTATTTATTAACATGTTTAACGACTGTTTTAAATACTGACGAATGATTTAAACGAATTTAACAGTGGAAAATCAAAATAAATCTTTATGGTTAAGCAGTTATATTATTTCATTTTATTTACCTAAACGAATATAATATTAATTTATAGTACTTATAGTTTTTAATATCACTTACTTGATGTGTGAAATATGAAGATATTAGTAAACTACTAGTAGCTATAGCACCACCTAAAAACGTAGTTAATCTAATTCCGATACGATCGACCAGTACTCCCGCTATGGGCGACATTAGAAATGTTGTTCCTACAGTCAAAGAGCCGACCAATGCTAAAAACGATCAGGACAAAAAATTGTTTATTAAATTTAAAAATAAACAAGACGTGTTCTTAATATTATGGTTAAACTTCATACAATACAGGTATTTATTAAAAAAAAATGTATTTATTTACCATCAGAAAATATAATATTATATAGAATATAGAAACAATAATATATTTACGACAATAAAGAAAAACAAATTGAATTTCTATTGATATAAGCTAATAAATTACAAACAATTACTATACAAACAATCCTTTATAATTTTTAGTTTTAAATATATTTTATAATCGACTATTAGGTGCAATAATAAAAATATAATAGACACGACCGTCAGCGTTTGTACATAATGAAAATAGAATAATAATGAAATTAAGACTATTTTCTGAGATTTGGTCATTTGGACCAGATAAATGTATAAAATGAGTTTAGATATTTATTGATTTGTAAATATTATGGCCTTAATTAGGTACCTATAAAAAAATGAAAGAGAATAATAATATTTTATTATCATTTATTATAATATAGTATGAAGTGGATTATTTATTAATAAATCATAATAATGCTATTGCCCAATCAAAAAAATAAAAGAGTCACACTGTATAGTATAATATATTGTTGTATTGTAAACAATATAATGTATTCGTATATTAAATTACAGAGAGTAAAGTCTAACATTTTCACTCGGAATCCCAATAGTTATTACTCAGAAGTAACAAAGAGTGAAAAACAACAAAATACGTGTATATAGGCATACTATATTATATTCACATTCGAAGGATATATTTTTGCCATCTGTCTGTTTTTTAAATATTTTTTTTTCTTTTTGTATATTTGTCGAGTTTCAAAGAGTTATAAATTAATAATTATTTTTCACAACGTACAATAAAATATTATAATATTGTAATCTATAATCACGATATTATAATACTAAGGAGTGGAATAATAAAAAAATATATATATTTATTATTAATGGTTTTTATATATTTTCGAACATACTCGTATCATCCTACGCACGGAAATTTTTTCAGAAGGAATAATATATCGAAATTATGATAGTATTATAATGTAGGTATATAGTCACAGGTACCTATCTGTCATACGTGTTTTCTAATAGATTTCGAATATTTATTTATTTGGTACAAATTATTACAAATCGCAATATTTTATTATTATATTACCAATAATAATTTGTATTTACCAAATAAATTGTATTGTACAATAAATACTATACGCTTTTTTCATAAATACGTTTTACATATTTTTATATATATTTGAGGGAAGGCGTGTTAGTTTTTTCCTCTGGCAAAACAATACGACGTTGATGATCGTGCATATAAATTGTAATTAATTATTATCATTTTTATCGATATGATAATAAGTCAAATAACAAATGAATAATAAAGAAAATAACAGCTAGGTAATATTACAGCCGTAGTGGAGTGGCCTTATCTAAGTAATATTATTATAATCAAATAATATTTAATAGTATAACGAGGCAAGAAAACCTAAGCCAGCAAACGCACTGGAAATTGTAGTTCAGACCAATGACCTAACAACCGGCTTCATCCTGCACGGTTAATATTTTATGTGGCATGTTCTATCGTGTAAGCTTAAAAAAACAACTTATTTTTTACGTTGTATATATTAACCTTATAAAGTTATAACTATTAATGTTTATATATGAAAGTATTTCAATATTATGAGAAACGTTCTTTCGAACTTAATTTCGTCGACCTCATTTTTTATATTTTATAATATGAAACATGTTCAATTTTCTTATATAAAAGATAACTAATAAAGATGTAGAAAAAGGATACATATTTAAGAATAATTTAGTCTCTGGTTGACAAGTCTGAATTATTAGGTAAAGTAGTAGACTAGTAGATCTTTAATATCGATTTTATTCTCAGAAAATAAGAAATTATACATAGAAAATCAAATATACGAGCATGCGATTCGGTCATTACTCATTATTATTGATAAATATGTAGAAATTTAATACAAAGTGGGTTTAAGTATATTCCTAATGAAGTAATAATAATGTTATATGATTATAGTTATATATTTATTTCAAACATTCGTATATATAGATATATTATATACATTATATTTAGAAAGAAAAGAAATAATGTATGAGAAAATAATTTTTTTAGAATAATTTTGACTCGGATATATTTGGAAGTGACTGATGGTGATGGCGACAAATGATTTTGTCGAAAAATTGAAGAAAACTTGTCAGGACATTTATTTCTACCAAAAATCATTATTATACGTTTATGAGAAGAAATAAATAGTGTATAATATTGTTTTTTGTTCAATTGTTTGAAATTTCATAATCTTATTATCTTTATATATTATTAATATATAAATTATAAACGATAAATGCTTTGAATTGTATTAAGTGTTATAATATTTCAGGGACAGATGGAAATTATTGTTAAGGTTGATTTGACAATTTATCAAAATAACTTTGTATAGGTATTGTAATACGAACTGGAAATATGTACTTATACGGTGTACATATTGTTGTTAAATAGGTGTATAATTATTTAATTTGACACAAGGAGTTCTTTGATTCGTTTAACGATCAAAATTCAATTGATAAATAATCATGAATACGTTTAAATTTAAATTGTTAGTAGTTGAACGTTGTAAGCAAACGTGAAATCTAATTCTTTTTTAAATTCACGATTGTAGTTACATTTTACACATTTCTTGTTAGGTACCCAATTATTGAAAAAGTGTATAATAACTATTAATAACACCATGAATCGACAAAAATATTAAAAATAAAAATAGTAATTACTTTTTATAATGTTCTAAATATGTAAACAATTCGTTAAGATAATGCAATTATTATACTGCAATGTATTATTAATTATTATGTATGTATATCAAGGTTGAATTTTTCCAAAGCAGTTGAGTGGATGCGATTAAAATAGTTTAAATAAGATATATATACTCGTATATTTCGTACAATGCTTATTGTAAAATGAATTATTAATGTAGTTTGCATATAGACATATATACTCGCATTATACATGCATACTTCGATTCGTATTTTTGTGATGGATTATGTCTATTTATTCTTGATATTATATGTAAAAAGATGATATAATTAATAATATGAATGGTTCGCCTAACACAATTTAAATATACGGGGTTAGGTTGTAAAAAAAAAAAAAAAGAGAGAAAAAATTGAGACTTTATATACCTAGTTTTTTTTGTAATACCGAAATACTGATCATTTGTGTATACAAGTACGCGGATTTATATTATAATGTAATGTAAAGTTTTTAATTAATTTCTATTATGTTTTAATAAATACGAATATGTACATACGTGAACTAAAGAACTAAACAAATGACTTACATGCTTTCGAGGAAGCGTCGTTAATACCTGCTTCTTCTAGCTGGTTCAGTAAGTATACGTATGTTACCGAGTATGAATTGATAAAACTGAAAACTAAACCATTGCACACGAAACTAGCCAACACAACGATGCACGATCTTATGTTTGCTTCTGACCTGTTTGCTTCTGATTGTTGATTGTCCATTTTCAAGAGGTATTCGAAACTATAAAAATATAAAATATGATATTTTCGATTTAAGTTCATATATCATATAGTTTTTTTTTTTATTTAAACGTGAATATTGTCCTATATTATACTCTTATAAATACAAACAAAAAGATGATTAAATTTTTTTAATAGTGATAATTGTATTAAAACAAGCTTTGCAATATGCGGTAAAATATTTTTTTTAGATTTTTGAAATATTTAAATTCATAAATAAACTTTTCGTTGCGCAAATATGCTAGATATATACCATTTTTTTTACTACAAAGTTTAAAGAAATACCTTAAAATATATATATATAGATACGTTCATACCAAATATAGTATGAGACATAAATTTAATTAACACCAAATTAAATTTTATTTTTATAAAAGTAAATTTCATTGCCTTTGATATTTTTTATTTTAAATAAAACGAATATCCTTCGTAAAGTGTGTTTTTAAATGTTTAATGTAAATAAGTAAATTTAAATCAGATTTATTGTCATATTAATATCAAACAAAAACTATAAATACAATTTTTTCACATATACTCAATTAAAAAAATAAAAATAAATGAAGAAGATTTTATATAATAATAATAATAATAATAATAATAATAATAATAATAATAATAATAATAATAATAATAATAATAATAAAAATAATAATATTAATTACAAATAATTAATAAGTGTTGTAATACTATAAGTTTATAGATATAATTTAGTAAGTTTAATACCTAATTAGTTTAATAATTATATTATATTATAATCAATGCATAAATCAAAATGTATAATATGTAGTATTATATATAATATGTAACTATAATAATTGAATTTAATAAATAATTGAGTTATATAATAGTAATTCGTATCATGAAATATGTAACTTAATTAATTATATTATTTAGACATTATTAATGTCATTGTTACGTACTTAAACAAATTAAAAATGATTAGATTATAAATTAAACGATGTTAATAAAGTTCATTAGTATAATTCTGGATAATTTAAATAAGTATCTATTTTTTTTTTTTTTTTTTTTTTTTTATTACCTAATTATTATTGATTAAGGTTATTATAAGTTATGTTATATTATTTGAAGTACATTGTTTACATATATTGGGCAAGCGTTAAAAATAGATCTTTTGAATGAAATAGTAAACATTGTATAATAACAAATAGAAAATAATAATAATATATGTATTTGAAATAGGTATAAGTAAATAAATAAATATTTTTTATTGTACAATATAAATATAATTAAAATAAATTAATAAATTATACGTGGTACTATACATTTGTATTATATATTAATCTTGTAAAACACACAAATATTTTGTGTGATAAAACATAATAAGTAAATAAGTAGGACATTATGTTATATCTCTATAATATAAAACTAAACAGTAGTTACGCGATTATGATCGTATTTTACTAAAACTAATTACGAGTTGTATATATTATATTGATTGTTTAACTTTCTTTCGATAAAACATGAAACAAAACACTCTCGTGATATTCACATGAATAATAATGATATCCAAGCATTTTTATTGAATTATATAATTCTTAGAATTATTAGTTACATTTTATAGCATAGTAAAAATAATAATTATTCATTTGTAGGTATTATAATATATATTATTACAATGTGAATTTTTCTTGTTTAGAATAAACGAAAAAGATCCATAATTAAAACATTTTTTATTTTTATTTTTATATCTAACTGTATTAAGTTTAAATAATTTTTCTAATTATAAATTATTAATGCAAATATTTTGATTTATTAAATAATTTTTTGTATCTTTTTAATAAATATATTATTTTAAATTTACTATTAAAAAGTTTTATTACAAGTTAAAAATTAATAAATTACATTTTTTTTTTTATGTACAAGGGTCATAGTCATAGATTAAGATTAATGTATATATAAAGAGCTTTGATATATTATTATATTGATATAATGATACGGTCATAGAAGATAAAACATATTATTTCAGAACTCGGCGTAAAATTCATCCATTATCTATTGAAACATATTAAATAAGTACCTACTAATTTATGTAATTTATAAACTAATTAAATTATAATATTTAATAGGTATTTGGCCCCAATTTAGATAATTTTGGATTATTATATTTATTTATAGATTAAATATTATATATAATTGAATAATTTAACATGTAAACTGTTTAGGAATAATTGTGCTCCAATAATTGATACGTCAATATTTTTATTTGAGGTTAATTATTATAAATTATGGTTTAATTTATTTAAAAATCGTATGCATGTTAAGTATATTATATGAAGCATTTTATTTTTATTTTTGCATAACAATAACACTTATTATATCAAATTTAATTTAAATTCATTAAATACTTATCAATGTACAATTATCTCCTAATATAATTTTAAACTATCCACGTTGGAATAATAGTAAAAAGTGATTTCAAATATACATTGATTAGATCAATTAATTAAAAATAATATACATACACAATAAAAACATAAAGATTAGGCAAGATTAAAAATATTATGTAACAACGTTACATATTGATAATCTATCACCAGGTATTATTGCTGTTTTAAAGAGATATAAAATGTTTTGTACGACTGATAAATGATGATTAGATTATTTTACGTCGAAACTCGAAAACCTAACCAAAACAAAACATTTAAACGGTTTAACACAAAAATATGATGAGTGCAATTAGCAATTTACATTTACGTTTGACTAAATTCAATATTCATTCTCCAATCTACAAATAATAATTTATATACAGATGAATTACGGAATATAAGGTTAAGTATCAGGTATAAGATTAACCTGCAGGTGCTAATAATTATTACAAGAATTCGAAGACCTAGTAAATGTAAATACACTAAGTACAAAAAAAAAAAAAAATATACACCATATTATTAACAAATGATGCCTTTAGATTAGGTAGGTACTTGAATTTATGAAATATTATAATTCAATGTACTTATCTATACCTATCCAAAAAATACAGGTGGATTATTTTACCATTACTATAAATATTTTTATATATATATATAGGTATATAAAAAAATGTATATCCTATAAATTTTTAATTTAATGCATTTTCATGTTTTTAATACCTAGGTATTTATAAGTAATATTAAATAATATTTAGTATTGTCGTTTATTATTCTAAAATTGAAATGAATAAACATTAACAATTTGTTACCACATAAAATTTATTTAAAAATTAAACGATAGTATAATATACGTCCATTTTCATTAACAACATTATAAAAATTAGAGTCATCATTATACTATATAGTTTCATTGGAAAAATATAACAAATAAATAACAACATAATTATTAAAATATTAATACTGTTTAAAGTATAGTAACCTAGTGAAATACAATTACCTATAGCTGCAGGTACTGAAATAAATATCGAAGTAAATTATATAGGTAGGTACTAGGTATACAAGTAAACGTACCTACACTGAACGACTTAATACTTATTGGAAGTACAACAGAAAATACTGACATTAAATTGATTAATAGTATATTATGAAATGAAAAAGTTCATGATAACTAATTTAATTGTTTATAATTTGTTTAATCGACTTTAATTAAGAATAAAAATTGTATGTAATTTAGAGTAATGAATTATATATAGATAACTAATTTAAAAAGCAATCAACTACCTATCCCTTCTTAATTTTAAACACATACCTACTCGACACTCGTAAATTTAAATATATTATAACATATACGTATTTTTAATATTTATGTAAATTAATATCAAAATAAGTTCATTAATAAATAAATAAATTAATTAATACTACAATGATTATTTTTCAAATGTAAACAAACAATAAATATTATTTAAATCATAACTGTTTTAACCATTAAAATAATCTAACATGATGATTATGTTTTAATTTTAATTTTTGGTATGGCACATTTTAGATTTTGGACGAAGCGAAGAATGTATTGGTATTACAATGATGTGTGTCTTTTTTTTTGTTTTTTGTTTTATTTATATCCGAAAACAAAATTACGACCCAAAATAATGCTCCGATTTTCACGAATAGCATATGTTTCCGGCAGGAAAGTGGATGTAGTTGGTACTTTATTTAGGTCATTTTTCGAATTTCTCAAAATTGGCCCTAAGCAGTAGAAAAAACGACGAAAAAACGGCATTTTTCACGAAAAATGAAATTTCGACGAATTCGATTTCAATACTTCACTATAACTCAAGCAATATTTAAGTTAGAGACTTGAAATTTTTTTTGGGTGTTCACATAGCTACTATTATATATATGTGGTAAAATTTTAGAACCGTTTGGTTAATTTTTCTACAAAATATAGAACATTGAATATTTCGTAAAATTCTCATTTTTACGTATGTAATATTTGATAAAATTGGCAATTTTTGGTATTAAGGTCTGAAAATTTTACTGAAGTATACTTAAATATTACTTAACATCATACTAAAATATTAAAAAAATCCCTAATCTCAAACGAAAATTATAATCTGACTGAACTTCGCTCATAATCGTTTTTTCTAATGCAATGGTTTATCATTGCATTCAAATTATAATTAAAATTAAAAGCTATGATTCGCACACCTGTATTCTATGCGGCAGGAGTATCAGCTCATTTTTTTTTTTAATGCTTTAATTTAATTAAACTATATTATATATTCAGTTATAGAAACAAATTGACCACCTATTTGGCTATTTATTATTCTATATTGTGTATATTTTATTCCTTTAAAATCGAAAAAATTATATATAAATGTTTAAGGTATATACCGAACTGAAAATTGAATTACGGTAGGTATTAAACAATTATTATTCGAAATTACTATTATATTACTATGTATTTATACATCAATATATATTATAATATGTACGTAGTTTATATTATGATGTTTTCCAGAGTTTTTTCTTATAATATTATAATAGTTATATTTATAGTAAACGAACGCTTGTTTAAATTATTTTTACAAAAATTTATTTAATTTTTAATCAAGAATTAATATTATATTATCATATGTTAATAAATTCACCATAATGATAGACAAAATAAAATAATACATTTTGAAAACTTTTTTTTTTTGATATTTTTAAGTTAGCAATCGTAGAATTTCATAAATATAATTACTAAATAGTATAAAGAAATAGATTTACAACGATTTAATTATTATAAATTTAGTCAAAGATTATTCTAAATTGTAAATTAGAAAGGAAATAATTATAGGTATGTGAATATTAAATATTTATAAATTCGAAATTTCAATATAAGCTGGGTGATTAGATAAGAATATTAAATTAAATATTCTAATTTAATTGTCTAAATAAATAAAATGAACTATTTTAATTTATATTTATTTTATACGAGTAAATATATGTTTCGAATTATGTAATTACAAAAAAAAAAAAAAAAAAGAACACTTTAATATATATATATATTTAATATCTATAATATATATATATATATATATATATATATACACGGAGAGGACGCCACAATGATAAAAAACGTATCAATTTAATCATTATTATATCATATTATTATATAGTGTAGAAATTGAAACTTCACATTTTTTAGATAGCGACTTATAATATTACAGCATTAACCGTTTAAATTTATATACACAATTTATTAGAAACCTAATTCTTTGTATTGTAATATCATATTGGTAAGTACTATAATTTAATGATGCCTTACAATTTTAACCAATATAGTATTATTTAAAATTGTTTTTAATATTTATAAGTAATGATTAGAATATATTACTTCTTGATAACACAAATTTAGTTGCACCTTGCACAATATATTTTAAGTTACCTATTCATTATTTATAATAAAAAAATAAATAGTCTGTGTTATTAAATTTAATAAGTAATTTTTATATGAAATAATACATTTTTCTGTTAATTTTGTTTGAAATTGTAAATAACTATTTCTACAGGTACATACAGGCACGTAGCCAGGGGGGGGGGGTCCCGGGGTCCGGGCCCCCCCCCCCCCCGAAATTTTAAATTTATTTTTAATTAAAAATATTATTTATTCAAATGTTTATTTTATATAAGTTATCAATATTAAATAATGTAATTTTAGTTTTTTGTATTAATGTAAATTGTAATAATATGTAGGCATGTTAAAAGTTGAATTATTAATTAATAATAAATAAATAAATTTTAACCGAAATAATCGAAATAATTTTTGACCCCCCCCCCAAAAAAAATCCTGGCTACGTGCCTGGGTACATACTAAAAGTTGTTAATAGTGATACATAATTTCAAATTTGATATTACAATAACATATGTTATATATAAATAAAAGGATAAAAAAAAATATAATAATTAACACTAATTATAGTATATTTCCTTATATACGTAAAATTGATATAAAACATTATAACTGATAATTATTTTTCAATTATATTTGTACCATTAATAGATTTATTATATTCTGTATTTTATTGGATAATTGAAATGACGTATTTAAAAAAGTAAATATAATATTCTTCATTTATTTTAAGATAAATATAGTTATTAACAGATACATACTATTGAACAATAAAAAAAAAAAAACTATTTTAATGATAAATGCATCAATTATTGTAATATCACGAAAAAATTAAATAGAAAAATATATCCAAGTAAAGCACGTATGAACCTAAAATAATAAGAGTTTAAATTGTGGCACAATCCCTTGTTATTTCTCGCAGATGAAAATAATATTATATATAATATACATATATATAGGTAATATTCATGTGTTATATTATTATTTATTAACTTTTTATTTATTTTTTTCTTATGATGAGTATTATAATATTATACTGATTGATTTAAATGTAATCTTCAATGTGATAAATGCGTATTAAAATGTAATACATTTATAAGGAACATGGTAATAAGTACGATTTAATGATTAATAAGTCAGCACTCATCATTACATACAATTATATCAGTAAAACTGTACAACTATTATTTTCGGTATGATAAACTTTAGATTGATAAAGATAATATTTAAACGATGAAAGTACATTCTGCTAAATTTCAATTAATACTCTTGAATTACATTTTAGATAAACGTCATACCCATGTTTTAAAATTAAAATTTTTAATGGATATAAAACGATAAATGTATTTTCATATTAATGATACAATTGAAATATTGAAAAATAATAAATATTTTGTAATTTTGAATATTCTTAAATACATTTTCAAACATATTAAGTATTTTTTTTTTTTTTTTGTTTTCGGAGGAAGTAATGCGAAAGCGGTTCCCTCCGGTTCGTCGATTCACACACACACAAAAAAAAAAAAAAAAAAATACATTTTCAAACATATTAAGTATTAAATTAGTATAATATTGCGGTGTAAGTTTTTGTATTATAGATATACATAGTAATAATATTATTGATTAGTAATTGCTGATTAGATATTACAAAATTGAAAACAAATTTATTATAATTATTATTCTCTATTTTATAATGCTTATTTTATTAGGTCAAAGTTATGTAGGTACAAATTAAATAGGTACCTATAGATATAGTGCGTGTATTAGGTATTTAATTTTTCAGGAAAAAATGTAGTTACATACATATTTTAAAGTACAAATTATTAAAATAAAAACGTCTAATACAAATTAAATTTTATTAATATGTTTATATATGTAGAAATAGAAATGTTTCCTATATTAAATTTAGCTATTAATAAATTATAACATAGAAACATAAATCCTATTAAAAGGATATTATATTTTTAATTAAAAAAATAATAAATAAAATCAATATATTATATTATAATTTATATTCAGTGTTATTTTACACAAAAAAGTGTATTTTGTTTTACAACAATAAATATGTTTACTTATAATACCGTCATAAATAGTATTAAATAACGATAGATATTTTTAAAAAAATGCAATATATTCGATGAACATAGGGATGCCAACATCCCGTATTATTATATGGGAACGTCCCGTAATTCGTAACGGTGTTCCGGTGTCACCGTAACTGATGAAATATCGTAAAAATGTCCTTTATTTCGAAATTCTAGTCCTTTATGTCCCATAAAAGCATAATACATTATTGTTTTATACAATATACTTATTTATTTGTATATTAAAATATTCAAAATGTGTTTTCAGATGTCAAGATTTAAAATTTTTTAACCACTGATTGATAGATATCAATAAAAAAATGTTCTTTAATTATATTATATAATAAAATATTTGTGATCAATTTAAAATTTAAATAATCTATATTAGTATGGTTTTAATTTTAATATAAATAATATTGTAAATTTATGTTCCATGGCGTATATGTTTGTCCCCTATATTTGATTTCCCTAATAATAAATTTGATCCCTACTATTCATACATAATATTAAGAATTGATATTTATTTTGTAATTTAGTATATTATGTTCTAAATAATCTCATTGTTCATTAAATTATAATAGTTACAATAATATTAGAATGTATTATAATATGGAATATACTCGTACATGTATATTATTTAAAAAATAATATTAATATAAATCACTTTGTATTATTATAAAGTATTTTTAAATTACAATATACTTAAATTATAGAAAAAAAAATGATATTATAATCCTATAAACAATAAAAATGTGAACTGTGATGTCATAAAAAACGTGTGCAAACTACAAACACAATGTCTATATAGTGTAATATAGGTACTGTGCATATTTGTTTGAATACACGAAATTGAAAAAAATTTATTTTACAATTTATTTAAAATACATTTTTATTATATACTTACACGTGTATAATTCAATGGTAGGAGTAATCAGGTTAAGTATAATTCTTTTAAAAAATAAAATTAATTTAAAGTTGTAAAATATAATAAAATTTTTTACTTTAACTTCAACGATAATGAACGTTTTCATATAAATAATACTGTAACTGTTATAATATAAATTATTGAAAAACTTTAAAATTATATAGTAATATTATCCATTTTATCAATAAAACAACATAAACGACCACGTGCTGCTTGAACACACGGCAAAACTAAACTAACTATAGTGCTCAACCGACGGTCGAAAGACTCGAGAGTCGAGACAAGAATATTATTCATGTTATTCTACCCGACGTATATTTTTATACAAGCGGCTAGCCAGGAGTTCGCAAAATGTTTAAAATCGATTGTTACAAATTTAGTTTATGATTTGTTTTCAAATTAATAAAAATATATATTTAAATATTGTGAATTTGATAATATATAATATATTGTATGCTATGTTCTTTTAATTTTACACTTTGCGCGAGATAAAATAATTAAATATGTTTTTTGTTTAATTGATCAATACCTATATAAATATAGGTATAATATTCTATTAAAATTGTATTAAAGGAAAAAATGATAGGTATTCAATTTCAAAATGTATAGAAGTAATTTTAGTAAACATTTTTTAAATACCTATCTATTATGTGGTAGCACGACTTAAATCGTGTGGTAGGGAAGAATAATAATAATATTTAGGGTTCATTGTATCATTATTTTTCAATATATACGTATATATATAATAATATAATAATGTAATATATCCCGGTAGAATGATGTAATATAACGAAACGTTAAATAATACAAACTTCATTATGTTTTTGTATATAATTTAATTCTTTTTATGAAAAAAGGAACGATTAAACCCACACAGAATTAAATAACGTGTATGATACATTATTTTTAGAAAAATCGAAATGCTTAAATTTTGAATAGAATACCTATACAATTAAATAAATTTGAAGCCAATTATTACAAGTTGAAGTTGTATAAAAAAGTTTAATTAAACATAATAAAATATATATTTGTTTCTATTTGGATATAAATTAATTATTGATTTGGTTTTTTCTTTTTAACATTTGATTAGTTATTTAGATTACAGTTTGACTAGTAATAATGGAGGTTTAATAAAAAAAATAGCAGATATAAGTTAAATGTTAATGCATTTGTTTTTCATAGATTTAAGATAGTTTATAAAAATTTAAAAAATTAAAGAATAAGGTTATTTAATGGGATATTTACGTTGATAATATTATTAGGTAGGTATTTGTACTCGTATTTCACGAATTTTAATAATATGAGTATTGAATAGAATATAATATAGTATAGTATAGTATAAAATAGAAACACATTATTCTATATCTAAAAAATCTAAACTATTTTAAATAAAAACTTAATTTAAGAACAAGACGTATTATTAAGCGTAAGGAAGTGAGTTTGTTTGAATTTTGGTTTTATATAATCTACTAGACTGACGTCACACTAATGTGGCATAATATAGTATGATAATTTTGAAGGGCCGACCTCTTAATTTCGGATATACGTCATTTCGACGCGCGTCAAATGGACGCGGTCATTTCAACGCGGAACAATTTGACGCATACCACATTTGGACGCATTACAATTTGGGGGCAAATTATTTTAGATTCTGAGCGAAGCGAAGAATGTATTGGTTTTACAATGATGTGTGATTATTTTTTTTTTTTTTTTTTTTTTTTTTTTTTTTTTTTTTTTTATGTCTGTGTACAAAAATACTACCCGAAATAATGCTCCGATTTTCACGAATAGGGTATGTTTCCGGTAGCAAAGTGGACGTAGTTGGTACTTTACTTAGGTCATTTTTTGAATTTCTCAAAATTGACGCTATGCGGTAGAAAAAACGGCGAAAAAATGACGAAAAAACTGCATTTTTCGCGAAAAATGAAATTTCGACGAATTCGATTTCTATATTTCACGATAACTCAGGCTATTTTTAAGATAGAGACCTGAAATTTTTTTTGGATGTTCACATAGCTACTATATATATGTGGTCCAATTTTGGAACCGTTACATTAATTTTTCTCCAAAATATAGGACTTTGAATATTTCGTAAAATTCACGTTTTTACGTATATAATGTGTGATAAAATTGTCAATTTTGGGTATTTTAGTCTGAAAATTTTACTGAAGTATACTTACATATTACTTAACATCATACTAAAATATTAGAAAAATCCATTGTCAAAATTTTTTTTTATAGCCGTTTTAAGTTGATATTTTTAGGAAAACGAAAATTTTAGAATCCATACATATAAATAAATATTCTGAAAATACTATTACTACCCGAAATAATGCTTAGATTTTCACGAATAGCGAGTTTCAGATGTAAAAGTGGATGTAGATGGTACTTTATTTAGGTCATTTTTCGAATTTCTCAAAATTGACTATAAGCGGTAGAAAAAACTTCGAAAAAATGACGAAAAAACGGCATTTTTCACGAAAAATGAAATTTTGACGAATTCAATTTCTATATTTCACGATAACTCGGGCAATTTTTAAGATAGAGACCTGAAATTTTTTTTGGATGTTCACATAGCTACTATATATATGTGGTATAATTTTGGAACGTTACATTAACTTTTCTCCAAAATATAGGACTTTGAATATTTCGTAAAATTCACGTTTTTACGTATATAATGTTTGATAAAATTAGCAATTTTTGATATTAGGGTCTGAAAATTTTACTGAAGTATACTTACATATTACTTAACATCATACTAAAATATTGGAAAAATCCCTAATCTCAATTTTTTTTTATAGCTGTTTTAAGTTGATATTTTTAGTTCAAACGAAAATTATAATCTGACTGAACTTCGCTCAGAATCGTTTTTACGAATGCAATGGTTTATCATTGCATTCAAATTCGAATTAAAATTAAACGCTATGATTCGCACACCTGTATCCTGTGCGGCAGGAGTATCAGCTCATCTTTTTTTTTATTATAATGCTTAATATTATTTGATATTTTTACTACATTAATATATATATGAAATAAAGTTTTGGAAATTGGAAGTACAAAATAATACCTAGTAAGATATTATTTATATAATGGTTATAACGCCATAAAATATAATACGTAACTGTTATTACCTTACCGTTTATTACTTATGGATTGTTGGATATCAAAATGATAAACTTATATTACCTATATTTTTTTAATAATTATTATATATAAGTAATACCTAACTGAAAAGAAAAAAATTATAATATAAATTATAAAAATTAAAAAATTAAATTATAATATAAGAATAATAAATAAAATGTTTTATGTTTTATTTGATTATTAATAATTATTATTATTTATTACTATTGCGCCAAAATTGTAATGCGCCGAAATGTGGTATGCGTCAAATTGTTTCGCGTCGAAATGACCGCGTCCATTTGACGTGCGTCGAAATGACGGGTCACCCTTAATTTCTTAATCTTAAAGATGGTAATTTTTAGATTTTTTTTTTAATTTATTAAAAAAATTATATTTTTGACGTCAATATTTGTATATAAATATAATCAATATTATGATACATCATATGTGTTACCTTGATAGTAATTTGGAGAATTAGATTAATTAATCGATAAATAGTGATTAATAATAATAATAATAATAATAATGAATTATTAATTAAGTTAAAATATATTTTGCATGCTATGATGATAAAATAGGCAATTATATTTAATTATTTACAAATTAAGACGTCAGATTATGACGTCACTATATCAGAAAAATAATTTTTGAAATGAAAAGAAAAAAATCCTAAGAATCAATATCATCATTAAATTAGGAGCACGACCCATCAAAATTATCAAATAAATGTATTCTATAACTAGCTCTCAAAATTTCACAAAACTTAAAAAATAAGAAGCTATTATTTAAAGATTTTTTAGAAAATGATTAAAATTAAAAAAGACGAGCTGATACTCCTGCCGCAAGGATATAGGTGTGCAAATCATAGTGTTTAATTTTAATTAGAATTTGAATGCAATGAATTCGAAAAAACGCGAAAAAATGCCTATATCATAAAAATTGTTGTTAATTTTAATTATCATTATTATAAAATATTGAAATATAATTGGAAGAATCCATATAAATACTTTAAATATTAATTTTACTGAAATTTCAACTTTAAGCAACTAGAAAAAAAAAATTAAGTCTTGAGATTTTCCTAATATTTTGGAAGTTTATTAAGATTAACAGGTATGTCAGTATATTTCAATGAAATTTTCAAAAATGTACCAAAATTTTTGGGTTTTCTATTAATTTTTATTGTAAAAGTATTGAGAAATAGTAAGAAGAATATTCGTATGGATTCTAAGATTTACGTTTGAACTAAAAATTGAGACGAGAGATTTCTCTAATATTTTGATATTATGTTAAGGAACATGTAAGTATGCTTCAATAAAATTTTCAGACCTTAATGCTCAAAATTGCCAATTTAATCAAACATTATATAGATAAAAACGAAATATTCAACGTCCTATATCTATATTTAGTAGAAAAATTAACGTAACGGTTCCAAAATTTTATCACATATATATAGTGCCTATGTGAACACTCAATAAAATTTTCAAGTCTCTAACTTAAAAATTGCTTGAGTTATAGTGAAATATTAAAATCTAATTCGTTGAAATTTCATTTTTCGTGAAAAATGCCATTTTTTCGTCGTTTTTCTACCGCTTAGGGTCAATTTTTGTTTTAAGTTGAAATTTCAGTAAAATCAATATTTAAATTATTTATATGGATTTTTCTTATTATATTACAATATTTTACAATAATGTTAAATAAAATTGACAAATATATTTTGAAAATTTAATTTAAGCTGAAATACATTTTACTTAACTCAGTTCCAATTAATTGTAAATTAACATTTACGGTTATTTTTTATAGCTGTTTAAAGTATCAAAAAGAAGAGCTGATACTCCTGCCGCATGGGATACAGATGTGCAATCATAGCGTTTAATTTTAATTAGAACTTGAATGCAATGATAAACCATTGCATTCGGAAAAACTATTTTGTGCGAAGTTCTATCAGATATAGTCATTTAGGTGACAAGGGATTTTATGAGCATTTATATAGAACTTAAAGACTTGAAATTATATAGGGTGTTCATTTATGTACCTACTATATGTGTGATAAAATTTTGAGTTTTAAATATTTAATAAAAAATGTCATAATTTTAATAAATACCTACATTATCTGACTGAACTTCGCTCAGAATCGTTTTTCTGAATGCAATGGTTTATCATTGTATTCAAATTCTAAATAAAATTAAACGCTATGATTTGCACACCTGTATCACCTGTATCCTTTTTTAATTCTTATTTTAATTATATTTAATATAAGTGGTAAAAATTCATATACCTAATAATAATAATAACTTAATGACTAATATAATTTTATCATATATCAATTGAAAAATAAAACCTAGAAACAATTATTTAGGTTATTTTTTTGTTAATAAAGGTAATCCAGGATTACTTATTTACTTATCTATATATTAACGATTCACTAACAAATATGTTTAATATAACATTAATTATATAATAAACATAATTTTATTGTGCTGTATACATAGTATCAGAGTACCAATAAAAAGAAACCAGATATTATCTTATCTAACTATATTTCTTGCTATATTACCCAATAATGCACTAAAAATTTAATAATCTATGTCAGGACTCCTTAACATGAAATTAGATCCAAGAATTTTTTTTTTATTAAAGTATTATTAATGCGTATTTATTAAGATATACCTTATATACCTAAATGGAATTATTTTAATTGATATACTTATTATGAACTAAGATTAAATGTAGATACATTTTGTAATATAATACAATATACACATGTATCTTAGTTTATTGATAGTAATACTTATTAAGTAGGTACATGTAATCTTTAATATTTGCTTATATATAAAAAAGATTAATATTATAATTATTTATTTTCATGCCATCAGACATTAAAGATTAAAATAAAAAATACCCATTATACATATTAAATAATTCATAGAGATATATAAGTAATAATTAAAATATTAATGTATAAGCACACACTTTTAATGAAAGTGGCAGTATTTGCCCAGAGTTAATTTTATAAAATTATATTAAATAAAAAAAAATGTAATAATAAAGAAACAAATAATTTTAATATGTTGTTTCTTATAATTTAGAAATAAATTATTAATGAATACTTACTAATGTTATAGGAATTTTAAGAAAAAATGTTTTAAATAATACTCCTCATTGACTGCATTTGACATCATTTGTTCCTTGTGCTTGTTACAGAATATTTAATTCTAATTTAAGGAAAAGAAAATAGATTAATTCAATTACCTAATTTAATATTAGAAAATATGTGGTAATTTTATAATATAATTATATTTATTAATATAAAAAAATAAAAAATATTATATCTTATACTGACCCGTATACATTGTAGGATAATTACTGAGTAGAAAAAAATTAAACTAGAATAAGAACTAACTAGTAATATACTAATATATTATATAAGTTAAT
This sequence comes from Tetraneura akinire, assembly GCA_021307375.1. NCBI lineage: Eukaryota > Metazoa > Arthropoda > Insecta > Hemiptera > Aphididae > Tetraneura > Tetraneura akinire. The sequence continues at coordinate 1,307,697 of JAIUCT010000133.1, read as the reverse complement.
ATGAGTACATTGAACATTTTGACTTAATTAAGTTTTAAAAATTACCAAAAAATAAAATAGAAATTATAGTTTAACATACTTTACACTACGATTTGTATTTTGTACGTTGAAGTTTTAGGAATTTAAATGCAAATTATTGCTGATAATAGTTTATCATTCTGATAAAATATGGCGAAAGTGTTAGGGTATAAGGTTTTATTTACATTTTATTAATTCTTAGGTTATATTAAACGCATGTCAATAAGGTTAGGTTAAATAAGGTCAACAAGGTTTGTCAATAAGGTTGGTAGATAACATTGAGATTGATAATAATATTGGTGGCTCTATGATTGGAGGGCGCGACCTTGTATATTAACAACATTAATAAAACGGCCTATGGCCGATCACTCATTTAGTTTTAGTTTTAGTGTTATCCTCACCACTGTACGACAAGAAAAATGTTGCGTACGCTGACACCTTGTGGAATATGGGCATTGGGAAAATTATAATTTTACTTTATGTTACTGTGTTTGTTTGTCTTTGATTCTTTGTACATACTTTTACTAAAATATATGATATTACTAGTACTTACTTATTTATTATATGAATAATATGTTAACTAAGTACCTAAATTAACAACATAAATTTATTATAAAATATTGAGAAATAATAAGAAGAATCCATATAAATAGGAGGTACCTACTATAAATATCGAGATTTTTTTAATATTTTGGTAACACGTCAAATTATATATGAGAAAGCTTCAAAATAAATTTTCAAATTTTTTCAAAAAATTTTATTTTCTGATTAATTATTATTATAAAAATATTTAGAAATAATAAGATTATAAGAACAATCCTTATATGGATTCTTAGATTTTTGATAACACTAAAAAATATCAAACATAAAAAAAAAAAATTGAGACTTGGGATTTTTCTAATTTTTTGGGAACATGTTAAGTAATACGTGAATGTTTTCAGTAAAATTTTCAGACCTTAAAACCAAAAATTGGTAATTTTATGAAACATTATATAGATAAAAAGGAACATTTTAGGAAATATTTAAAGTTCTATATTTTGTAGAAATATTAACCTAACGGTTCCAGAATTTTACCCCATATATATAGAATCTATGTGAACATCCAATTTTAAAGTTTCTAAGTTATCATTGCCTTTATTGTAAAATATTGAATTATTACGTACAATTGTTTTCGTGAAATATACTGTATTTTTGTAATTTTTTGGTATTTTTTTCCTATTGTATAATATACAATTTAATTGGGTCAATTTAGAGAAATTCAAAAACTAACCTCATTAAAGTACCAATTACATCCACTTTCCTACGGGAAACATATTCGTGAAAATCGGAATATTATTTCGGTTTCGGGTCATAAAAGTGTTTACATACATAGGTAAAAGAAAAAGATACACGTTGTTCATCCAAAAATATCAAAAAATATTTTTTATGTTTTTAATATTTTGATATTTTTTATTTACCTTTGTAATAATTTTAGTATTAAAACTAAAAGTTTTTGAAATGAAGTAATTAAGTAAATAAATTCATTCTTGGTAGACAAATAATCACATTACTACCTGTAATATGAAAATATAAACGAAAGAAAAGTTTATTGTAACCTGAAATATAATTAAGACATTGAGTTGTATTTATAAATACTATAAAATAGGTATATAGGTAGTTACCTATTATATTTTGACGCACATTGCTTCGAAAAATACAACGATAAAAGTGATAACTTTTGTTTTTATTCTTTTGGACAGTTATGGTTGAAGCCTTAGAGGTAAAGCCATTTGATTATATTTATTGTTGAGTAATTGTGGATAATTTATTTTATCCATATGATTATATATTTTTATGAAAGTATGAAACTTGGTATAAAACACCTTACTTCATAGTTGTAACAATTAGCTAAGGGCATAATTTCAGTGAAAAACTGAGAGGCAAATTATTAAAAGCCAGATAAAATTGAAAAATTGAATTATATAAGAAATAATTTAAATTTCTATCATTTATCAAAGAAATTTTTTTCTATAAATATTTAATATTATTAAATTTTTTTTATATATTAGTATAGAATATAGGTTGTTATTATATACTTAAATTTAATAACAATTATTTTGAAATGAAATATATTTGGTATGATCAGGTAATTATTACGAGTTTATATTAATATTATAATGCAGTTAATTATTTAATTAAATTTATATTTTATTTAAAATACAGGTATAAATATGTATAGGTTTAAATATTAATATACACAACACTCAATAGTATAGGTAGGTAAATATAATTTTGAATTTTAATAAACCTTTTTATTTTGACAATATTGCTATTCGGTAATCGGTATTCAACTCATCTAAGTGGTTTAAATGAAATCGAATTAGGTAGGTACCTATTATATAAATTTAAAGATTATAAGCAGCATTTTAATTAATTTTTTTTTTATGATAATCCTTAAATACTTTTATATTTATTTGTACAAGTAGGTATTTAAATGTAATTAATATGTAAATATAATATTATGCGCAGTAAATACCTAACTATATAATATATATTTTATGGACAATAGTACAATACCTAAATTGATTAACTAAGAAATGTATCTAAATTATAAACCAAATTAAAAATATCGATTAAAATTTATAGATAGATATCAAATTATTTTATTTAAATTATTTATTAATTTTGTGTTTATATATTTTATAATATACCTAACAATAACATAAATACACAATACATTATAAATCATAATGTTAATTTTTAATTTTAGAAAAAAAAATTAATTAGTCATGATAAAATTTATTTTTATTGATGCAAAAGATTGATAGTAGATTGGCACGCATATATTATGTAGGTTGTAAACATTTTAATTTTAAGATCTTCGTCTTCGTAATATTTAAATTAAAAAAGAAATCTGTGGCTATAGTTACAATGAATATTTATAAATAAATTTATCAACACAAATTTATACTTACACAAAATTATCGGTAAACTGTTAAAGCTTAAACCAAAATATACAAACTGATTTAAAACAAAATTATAATAATTAAAATTATGGAATCAATTTTACAAGCTAAAAAGGGGAAAAGCAATCTAACAGTTGGAAATAATGATTTGTACTATCAAGTAATATAATTTATTTGTACGTTTTACCGTTGTACCGTTTTAGTCCATTTTAATACATTTAACATTAAAATTAAAAAAAAATTTATGATAAATAATTATATTATAATGACGAACGCGTGTATATCTATACTAGGAATATCTATTTATAATATAAGTCCAAGCGTTTAAAGATTACATAATTTTATGTATTATTATACGTACCTATAATATATGTTTTTTTATAAAATTATTTTCAACAGAAGGAAACTTTAAGTGAGTCGATTCCAAAAATTGTGCCATTATACGACGGTCAAGAATTAAAAATTAATCAAAATCTAATAACAAACGGACTTGCCACTATATCTATACGAAATTTGAGATCGAATGAATTTGCCATAAAAGTAGATAAACTGTCATAATTATTTTAAAGTACCGGTTAGAAATACATAAACTAACGCATATATTATGATTTATGATGTAATACACTTATACAGTTATATAGATAAGTATGTTGTATAAACGATTATTTAGTTTTTAAAAGGATGAAATATACGATTTAATATACCTATATTATATTATTGAACGTGTGATATTCTTATATCTTATAATATTATATCACGCGCATCAAGTTTCGATTGTTTTTTTTTTTTTTTTAATTATATTTTTAATGGTAAAATACTAAAATTTATAATATAATTATCTCGATTTGTTTTATTCATAATTTGATTTCCGTCGTAACGTTAAAATTCAAATTGCCCGTTTAAAAGAGGTTTAGTTTTGAGAAAATTTCAAATATTAGGTATATCTATTTGTTGTTCGATTAACTGTTCATTCTTTTAGATTCTGAGCGTTTACGTTTAAATACTAAATAAAATATTAATTTAATACAAATTTTAGCTTTTAATGTACGTTAACGGTATAACACAGATGGCGCTCTAATTTCTATTCTATATCTTGGTATTGTATGTAAAAATATTTAAAGTTCTATAATTATTATTAAATAATAAAAATACCTGAATTAATAACAAAATATGAATTACTGTATATTATTCATAAATTGTGTGACTTTTGAACAGAGAAGAAATTCATTTATCAATCTTCATCGTCCCGAATTGAAAGGTTTAAATATTGTATCCACAGAAAACCGACGAGATAAAATGTTACAACAACGCATTTTAACAGAATCAAAACCAATCAACCAGATAAATTCAATGTAGGTAACAAATAATTTCATTCTTCTTATCTATATATTATAATAAAATTAATAATTAATATTGAAACTATCCACGATTATATTACTATGTATAATATTTATAACATGTATTAAGGAAATCAATCTGCAAAAATGAAAATAGATTACCATGTTTATTACTAAATAATGAAGCCTACGTCTTAGAGAAAACCAGTAATTATATACATTTACAATTATTAATATTTAATATTAAATATGCCATTATAAAATACCTACATTAAGAAATTGAAAGCATAATTTCTGCAAGATGAAATTTATTAATTATTTTTTGTTATTTAAATAGTTCGTAAATCATAATGTAGGTATGTTACGATCTTTTGAGATAAATGACAATAAAACCATAATAAATCGTAATATGTTACGAGTATTTTTAACTTATTATACAATATCTAGATACAAATATTTATAAAATTTCCAATGTAAATAATTTAGGCGAGCTCATCGATTAAGCAATTTAAATATTTTATGTTTTTGGCAACCTAACAAATATGACGTAAGCATGTTTTTTAAATTTTAAATTTAAAGAGGAAATTAAAATCTTAAACATAGAAGCATTTTATCTTTCAATCCTTTCAGCTCTTGGTTTTTAGGTTTTAGCCTATTCAAATACATAATCATTTCCTTTCCTTTTCTCATATTTTTGGCTTGGCTATAATCTCTTTCTTGATTATTCTTTCCAGTTACCCTAGCTTCTAATTTCCCATTCCCCCTTGTGGGTTATCTTCTTTCTTAAAGAAATATATTCGTTTTCTGCCTTTCTCATTTTAGACTATCATTTTTGTTTTGATATCAAACATTTATTTAAGCCCCATCATAAACCACATTATTTAAATTATTATATAAAATCTGATATTTCTTTTCATTATATTGTTTGTCTTTTATTACCATAAATAGAAAAAATTATCAATTATTTTATTTTCTCATTTACTCATTTGAAGTTAATTTTGTAGATATTCTTATTTAAAAACCATGCTTTTTATATTATTATTAATTTGACATATCTAAATGGAAAATATGTGGATTGAATTGAATTTTGATTTTTCTCTAGTTAAGTCGGAAGCTGCATTATTAATAGCAAAACATTCTCTAAAAGAACTAAAACCAGTGGCCGTAGAGATGTTTAGCCAACAGAAAAAACGGACTGACGGTTGTACTGGTCAGTTAATCTTCCTGTATTCCAACATGCGGTAGACCTTTTTATTTTGTATGTTTATTTTTTTTTTCCAGACACAGGGCCCGAACTAACGACGACAGATAAATTTTGTCCGTATGACATGGAAATAAAATCCACTCTTATTCATTGATTCGTAAACGGTTGTGATTAATACCTATATTAAAGTTACAACGAAATAATAATAAAAAAAAAAAAAAATTATTAAAATATAATTATAATATTTAAAATATATTTTTAACTATTTTTTCTGGTACAAGATTGACAGAGCAGCTGCCAGCTGATTTATTATTTTGACTATATTATGAACTTACATTATATTTATATAAAGACGTCAAGTTTGATCACTGCTGTAATAAGTTTACGAAACAATTAGTTAATAATAATAAACGAATTACGAATATAATTAAATACAGTGACGCCATTGTCATTCGTGCAGGAAACCGCGTATTCGATTACTTTTATAAAGCCTGATAATAGTTGTACTATTTGTAGCATACAAACTACATCAAATCTTGTATAATACAAATATACAATTAATAACTACAATCTATTCATACGGTGAAATACTACACACACTGGAAAGTATACTATAAGAATTATATTATAAAAAATAAAGAGATGATAACTATTGAAAATATCTGCAGACTGTAAGTTTTGTTTTAGGAATAAATAAAAAAAAGAATTAGAAAATTGTAGTAGTAATACATAAAAATTTGTATTATTTGGATATAATGGATTCTCATGATCAATATATTAGTTATCGCTGCTATTTTTATTTGTCATAAATTATTAAATTAATTATATTATTTTAATTAACAAATTATTTAAAAAGAAAAAAGAGAGACATAGCTGGTAGAAAATGGATCGAATGTCGAGAAGAAGGATTTGGGTTAAGGTTTATATGTTTGTTATGAATTTATGATATATTATTGGTTATTGGTAGCTTTATATTATCATACAAACATGTTTTTTGGCTATAATTTCCAATCTGTATAGATATTGCTTGAGTCGACCAAATCGTTTTTTACGACATTCTTTATTATTTAATTTTAAACATACATTGTAAAAATTTAAAGAAATAAACTCATCTTTCGACTTTTATCATACAACATACAACTAAATGGCACGGTCAGGTTGATTGAAATCAGCGACGTTATTTGGGGGGAAGGGTGTACAACGACTCCACTAACTTAAAAAAATGTTAATGAATGGCTCGCCATTATTCTGATGCTCCGTTATAATTAATGTTTATATATTATATTTTAAGTTTTTGTTTATTTTTCGTTTATCAGCTGTTTTATCGAATATGTATAAATATTTTGTTTTTTAATTGCCTGGTGAAATATCAAAATTAGCCTGCTTAAAACTTCGCACACCCGGAAAAAAACTAAAATGACGACCCTGATAGAAATTAAAAGTTTGTTGATTACGATAACTTTTTTTATATTCTCAATGGGTTGTTAATATCCAAAAAAATTTTCCCGAAGAAACCACGTTCTCAGATAATATTATCGAGACGCTTGTATTAAAAATTCGTAATTATTTCAATGAGAAGTACATTTCACGGTTAATTAAGTATTTTTATTACCATAATGTGATTAGACACGGCGTGATGATCTCTGCACATTTATTGGTCAAATTAAACGTTTCATATTTTAAAAACGATAACAATAGTATACGTCAATGTAATATTTCGTTGCCGTCATTCGTACATATTTTTAAGTTTTCGCTGCGACGCGTGCTATTTGGTTACGATAATAATTTTAATTGATAATTTTAAATTGTTTAAATATATATTTTTCTATATTTAAATTTTGTTTTATGATAATATAATTGGTGAATGTGTGCTAATAATTTTACTATTCGTATTTGCTTATAGGTACCTAACCTACCAGCAATAGTTAAAACAATAATATCGTATACGATGCAGTTTTTAGTATTTTTTGTATACCTACTTATTAATATTATTCTGTAAATTTGAATTGCTTTCAATTACCAAGAGTGAAACGTCTCAACGTCTAATAATTTATTTATAGTTAGCCGAGCAGTATTCAGACGTATAAAGGTAAAATATAAAAATAAAGTAATACCTATTCAGAAACGATGATTTATTAAAAAATTAATCAAATTAAAATTAAAATTTTCCAATATTATTTTAAAATATCGTATATAAACAAAACGAAATTTTATGAAAATGGATAATGATAAGGGATATAGTTTGGGAAAATATTATCAAAAATTCTAACAAATCGCGGTACCTTATACATATACGAGCACACCCATAATACTTAGCCTCGTATTATATTTTGTTTTCAGCGGAAAAATAAAAGAAAAAAAATCGCCCCGTCCGTTCGCAACTAGTAAATTTACGTTTGCGCCGACGTCACTGTTGCTTTATATATTTTTATATACTTTACCTGCGTGTGTATATACATAATATATACTCGTATAGTATAGCGTAAACTACTATTTTTCATTATGTGACTGCGGGAAATCGTGCTAAATGCAATCCAGAATGGCGTATAGTTGCGCGCGTGACAGTGTCGTGCCAGGAAATCGATAAACGGCACGGAATAATAATGTATATAATGTTATGTCCTTTACCTATTCACGTGGTTCCTTCGGAATATACCGAAATTATAGGAACATATTATACATATTATATTATACGCGTGTACCCGTGTAGATAATAATATTATGATGGATTGTGATAAAATTCAACATCTAAAATTGGATTAAATTTTTTTTGGTTTGTTTTTGAAACCATTTTAGTCAGGTAGGACCGCACAAGCTGATGGGAGCCTATATTACGCCCACGCAAGAAATATGAATAGTACGCACATCTTTATACCTACTATTAAATTATATACCTATTTACGTAGCTACTTTTTTTTCATTCAATTATTATTTTAAGCAGTTGTTGCATTTTTAAAAGTTCTTTTTTCGAAATCCGTTCACTCCAAACGACAATATATTATACGCGTATTAAATTATTGTATTTATTAGCGCGTTATTGTCGATTTAAAGTATAATATTGAGAAAAAAAATAAATATTGAACCTTTCGTAAGCACACGAATCAATGACGTATTCGCGTAAGTACTAGTCGTATTACATGGTATTAAAATAATATTATAAAATCGTTTATGCGCATTAGTGTATATAGCTGATATAAAAGGATATTTGAAAATCCACTTAAAAATGACATCAAAAACGAAGAGAAAGAGATATTATTAAATATGTAATATTAAATGTATAATAGGATTATTACCTGTTTTCTTTAATTGTATGATAACATAAAATTAATTCTATAAACTTTTAACATGTGATGGTATTAAAAAATTTCTAATATATAATTAAAATAAATTCGAGCATGTAATCATTGTAACTGAACGTTAAAAAAAATACTTTATATAAATTTTTAAAATCCAGATAAAAAAAAAAAAAAAATTCACTTTTTATTGCGTAAATGTATTTCCACAACTATGCGCAGTTGTCATCCTCAACTCTCACCGAGCACTATACATGCTATAGCCCTATAGGTTTACATCCGGGATTAAAAAAATAATTATAAAATATTCATAAGTGCTTAAGCTCGATATAATTATTTTATAATTATGCAGGTAGTATTAATACTTGCGATTAATGGATAGCAACTGAATTCCGCAGAGTCTGAAATACGAATTAAATAAATTTTATGGATTTTGTAATTTTGTGATTCGGGTTGAATAAAATAGTTATTTATATTTATGAGCAACGATACCTACACTGTTGGTTATAAATTATGAGATATATTGTATTAGCTGCTGAAGCCTGAAGACATCGGGTTTTAATTTACAAAAAAAAAATTATAAATTTATAATACCCTTCACAATGTCACATTGTCACAAATATTGTTTTAGCCGATTCGATTATGGATAAATATATAGCTAAAATAAATTTCGTTACTGTTTTTTATGTTTAGATTTGTATTCTATTTTCTTATAACTTTGTAAGCAAAGGAAAGGTTTACGTGTTTTTTTACAATTCGTTTTACATGAATTTTCGTGTCGAAGACAACACCTATAAACGAATTGTAACAATACATATGATAAAATATTAAAGAAGAAACAATAACTTGAATGGAATTGGAAATTTTTTTTATAAAAATGAAGTTACAATTTTCAAATAATATATTATAATATACTCGTATATATATTTATAATATAATACATTTATACTATGAGGTTGTAAAACTTACTTTTAATATATACCTATGTAATATACTCGTTAGGTACTTAATAAAATAATTTTCTTTGCATTATTAGTAGGTATATTATATACCCAATAATGAAAATTTCTATATTTTATAATCGTGGGATTAATAATAATTATAACCTACAGAAATTATAAATATTAATACGACCAAGAACAAACTCGAAGTAGGTATAATAATAGTATTATATGATATGTTTTATGCGATAAAGTATACGTGAGTGAATAAACGAGTATAATAGTAATATAATGGATAATAATTATTAAGAAGGTTATCTAAAATTTTAAGTATGCATAAAATTTGTATATTTACACGATATCGGTGTTATAAAATTTCAAACGGAATATTAACTTTGGAGGTTAAGTTTCAATTTTGTATATTTTCGTGATGTATAAAATTCGACGATAATCCAAAATTTGAAAATTTTCGTATGTACATTTTTCTTTTTTTTTTTTCATATCCTGAAATGGGTAAAGTATAATTTTGAAAACCGTAAAAGTGGTTAGGAAGTCAAGGGGAAAACAATTTTTCGAAACACATATCTCTGTTTCTCATATTATAAATGCTTTATATATGAAATATAAATATCACATCGAATCCAAAACTCGATAACATTAATGATGATTTAAAATTTAAATTTTTACTGCTAGACAGAAACAGTCGTTTTTATCTATTGTTTAAACATGAGGATGAAATATTAAGTATCTTAGTCTTAAAAGTGCTGTAACTATTCGTTCCGACGCCATGTGAGTCGATGTACTTTAGATTTATCGTCTGAAACCTCTAACAAATAGGTCTAGTTATCTCGCAAATAAAATTCAATCGGTTCAGAGACTTTTTCTTTTTGTAAAATTGCTCATAAAATAAATTTATTCGACCGGACGTTTGTTCGAGTGGAAAGTCAATGGCGAATACGTTATCAATATAAAATTCAAACGAACATTTATTGAAGTTTTCATCGAATAAATACGTTCGACAAGAAGTTAAAAAACAGCTCTACAAATAATTCCTGAAGTTAACAACTAACTCTAACATTTGTTATTTATTATTATCATATAACTTTCCGGAAGTCCTATTTTTATTTATTTATTTTTTAAATAGTTATAATAGTATGTAATATCGATTTGTTCACTTTAAAATTAACGAGCATCATTCAATTTCGATCATACTTCTACTGTAATTTAAATATTATATCTAAAAAGTTTTAATAAATTTTAAGTATTATTTTATGATATTGATGTAAATATTTGTTAGAAAAAAAAAATTAATATTGCAGTCTATATTTTTTTGGTATATGATCATAGTATTAATTGTTTAAATTAATTTAAAAAAAAAAATCATTAATATGGTTTGTTATTTTATTTAAAAAATAATAATTTTTTAATTAAAAACAGAACAAACAATAATATGACGTATTAAGGATAATTTATCAATATATAAATGTTTTATAATTAATCGTTACATAATCGTTTACGTAATGCAACCAAATAAATAATATTTATATCTGATGTTTAATTCATATTATTTAATCGAATAAACATAATTCATTTATTTTAAATAAAACAATTTGCATAAAAACAATATAAACATACTACGAATATGAATATGAATATTAATTTTTTTTCTTTATTTTTATAGTAATGTAATATTTTTTGTTAACTATTACATAGGTATTTTATAATAGTAATAATTATTTTATATAATAATTAATAAGTGATTAAATTATAAAATAAGTTTCATAAAACAAAACATTCATGTTAAAAATAATTTCAGATATTTAAATTATAAAATTACAGTACGAACTATAATGCGAGTTTAAGAATTATTAATCTATTATTCATGTTGTTAATTAAATATTTTGTTAAAATATTCTTTCAATTCACAATTAGTTTTTGTATACACAATAAGTTTTAGTACTCAAACGTTTTTGGACTTAATTATATAAGATATAGATAGGTAAAAAGCGAGTCTGAGAAATTTATATTAAAAAAAAAAAATAAACAATCGTCAAGAGAAATATTATCTAATGTTAAAATAATTTTTTAAATTAAACGATTAATATAAGTAGGTACTTAATACTTATTATTGAATATTGATAATCACAAATCAAATTCATTCGTGAAAATGGTTAATACGTATAAAATAAAATGTATATACGAGTATTATGTAGTCAAATTTAACATTCATTTTATTTTAAATTAAATCTTTGCATTGGAAAATAAAAATTGTCTTAAATTTATATTATAATATTTCCTATAATATTATAAATAATTATACATTTTAGATTAAAATAGTCACACACATAGTCTAATATTTGCATACAACACGATGCATAATATATACGTATTACGTATATATATATATTTATAATAAAAATACACATTTTAATGAAAAATGTAAAAACTAAATAAACTAGATAAAAAACAGTTAGGTTATGTTGACTGTTGAAGTTGATGTAGGTACGTAAAATTTAAGATTTATATTATGTTATTATTCAGAAAATACACAAATATAGTTATTAAGTTATATAAAAGAGACGAATGCATGAACTACCTATTTGATTATTTAAGTTCTGTTTGAACATATATTTTAAAATATATTATACAAATCTAGTTTTATTTTTTAATATTTTGTGAAGAGATTTTGTGCCTCAGATACCATATGTTAATATGTATATTCATTTATAATGTGGTCTATGTATCGTAGTTTAATATTTTTTCAACTTGCAGTAGTTTTTTTCAATAAAAGAATAAAAAAAAAAAAAATATATTGTGGATGTTTAACTCACATTAAAATTATTCATTTCAATTGTATTCGATTTTAGGTGTTTTTATTATGTGCTAATTTTCAATTTATGTATTGGTATATGAAAAATGTTACCTGTATTTTCTTGAAGGTGGAAACTAAATAATTACTAGGTAATTAAAAATATTGAAATTTTAAAATTAACGGAGAGTATACAATTGGTTAATAATGTGAATTTTTAGTTTAAAGATAAAATATTAGATTAAGTCTGCATGAAACATAATTCCACGATTTAATAAAATAATGATAATATATTTAGTACGTGCAGAATTGACTAAATATGAGCAATAAATTCAACGTGTTGGTCAAGTGACAATTACATTATACAATATTATGTTAACCTAACATCTTCACTTTTGTAAATATTGAAAAAATACGAATGATGATAAATTCAAAATATTTTAATAATCTAAATATAATTATTTTATCATAAATTAAAATTTTTGCGAATCAAGTAAAAATATCTAAGAATTCTATATTTTATAGAAAAAATAGTTTAGTATAAAATATGAAAACTATTGCTAGTTCCTAGATCTAAATCAATAATATTAATAACAAAAACATGTAAATACGACAATATTTTAAGTGGGTTAGATAAAATTTATGTTTCTTGAAACAGTTGATTGAGTTGATTAAAATATCATTAAAATTTATTTATTTTTATTTGTAATTTAGTATAAAATTTTATTTTATATTAATAATATTATTAAATATTAAAATGTACATATTTAATTATTATAAATTTAAAATGATACGTGGGAACTTGGAAGATAACTCGGATTCTTTAACAGAAAAAACAGATCAATAGTATCAATATAGATATAGTACCTATATTTATTTCATATTACGATTCTCATCTGCAAAAACGTATGGATAAAACGACGAATATTTTTCGTCTTCGTCCACAAACGTACGCTTAACGATATTTAAATGTTTCAACAACAACCGAGTTTATACCACATTTTAACGTTTCAATATTATATAGTTTTGTTTTTTTACGTCATTATTATATGCCGATGCATGAAATGTTCAAAACATTTTAATGCTCTAAATATTTATCGTCAGGAGTAAAAAAAAAAATAAAATGAATACGAACGAAGTATATGTATTTCAATTTTCATGTTTCATAGTAAGTTGACAGTTAGATTATTTATTTCTATATTTTCATAATAAAATACATTTTATTTATGGTATATATTATATTGATATAGATTTATAGGCGTATTATAAAACGCATTTGGTATATATTTGATTATTTTTTTTTTTTTTTTTAGAAAATATCTTATTGCCTTTAATAAATAATTTTATATTATAAGATGAGAACAAGTTATAAAAATATGATATACTCTTATATCTGAAACGCAAAATGAATTCATTAATAATAGTAATTTCTATTCTTTATATATTTCAATCGACGAGTGATCTGCGAACTAAAGACAATACATAGTATTATTAATACAATATTATATTATCGTGTTTTAAGTCACACGCATTATTTTTGCACAAATCTTACACTAATAAAGTTTTTATTTTTTCTATTTTCGAATTTTTGTTAATTCACTTTGCTCTGAATTCATGCGATTACAATGAAATAAAATACATTGTGGTATTGAATAACATATCCGATAATAGGCTGCCTCAGAACGTTACGTTATTTATAGAGCATAATCATTTATTTTATACATACGAATTATTTCGTATTACGTTAAAATCACATTCGGTACTAAAATTCGAGAATAAATTTGAATCGTTTATACCTTTTATCCCATACGCACGACGGCGCAAGTCAATGAATCGTGTGCGATAAATCGAATGACGTTAATTTCACTGTCTCGTAAACGTCGCGGTTCTCGCGGTCGGATTCAACACGCGGTTGTAAATTATTATACCCCAACTTTAGTAGGTCGACGCGAAAGTTTCTGACTGGTTAAGTTAATCTTCGGAGATAAAAAACGAAATTAGTTATGTTGCTATAGTTTGGTAAATAAACGACCATATTATATTATACACTACACTAGTGGTCGAGGCAAAAGAATAAACATAATATACAAATGACAAATGACAAATGTAATTTTATAATTTTTCGATTAATCCGAATTTCGGGATTAACGAATACAACACTGCAGATATTATTATAATTTGGTTGAATTTTTATTAGAAATTTCCACGCCCTTCGCGTACCAATCCGACGTGGTTATTTTTATTATTTTTTACATTACACAGGTATTCGGTATATGTTTTTTTTTTTTTTTTATAACCGCGTAACAAACGCGCAACAAAAAATATTGTTATTACAAAATGTTTTTAAAAGTCGTATCGAAATTCTTGAATAAATTCTATTATTTATGCATTATGCAGTCACAAAAATTTTAACAACATCAAACGTACAATTTTTGTAAACGTCACATTATAATTTAGGATTTAACAAGTAATTTTATTATATCGTATATACCTCTATACTTTAGAAGTTTTCAATTTTAAATAACGACGTTATTATAATATTATGAAAAATATGATTGTCAGTTATTTATAGCCATCGAAATTTCGATAATTTTCATTATACTACACTGGCGCGCACGTAGTCTGTCGATAATACCATTATACTAAATTATAACATATTATTATTATGATTACGCCTTAGGTATTAGGTAGAATTCAAAATATCGCACCAAAGCCGGTCTCGCGGTATGTGCTAATAAATAATTTAATAATTTAAACAACGTGTTTTGACAGTAAGACAGTGAATTTATATCGAAATTTATTTAATTATAATTTTATACTGGAAACATTTCATTGGAATTTTGATTATGACGCATTAAACATATTTCGCATAAAACTGTAACTTCGGATAAATAGCGTCCATATATAGCGACATGCAAAGTAATCTGCGTATTGAATAATGAATATATGCGTTTATGGATTTATATTTACATTTTCCGTGGATTTTTTTTTTTTTTAATATTCCGCGTATACGGGTATATAAGGGTGTTGGTCGGCGAAGGGGTTGGAGTTCAGGACACCCTTCCCATCACCGTAAACTTGCGCCTGTAAAATATCTTTGTAATTTTTCTGGTTGCCATATACACGAAATCAATATTTTTCCTGTACACAATCGATAACAATATAGCATTGAAATATAATATAATATTATACGATATAATATATTATTTATCATATTATTATACGTTCTGCATTCGGTCCGAAGGGACCCTCCTAAGTATGGAATGGAATCGTGTTTAATATGCTATGTATAATATTGTAATATCAATGCTATATGTATACGATGACATAATGTTTCGAATATTATTTGCGACGCACTTATATACACGTACAAATCGCGTATGTATACAGCATGGTCATTCAGAGAATCGGGTGGTTTTTCTTTTAATTTATCCGGGCGAATATTTCGATATTTTCACGCGTTGTCCACCCTTCGGATCCGGCGATATATATAAAAAAATAAAATAAACATCGTGACTAGATAATATTTGCGGAATTCGACGATTTAAAAGAATAAACTATAAATGTACAGTTTTGGTCATCACCCTGTACATACACGTACGCATAATATGTCAAATTGCCAGCTAAATACCTTATAACGGAATGGCCTTTTATCGCTGGAATATTTCGAGTCTCGTTCGGTATATTATTATAAATTTATAATATAACTTCATTCAGTATAAATATATAATAGAATATTGTACAAAACGCAAATACCTCTTCGAAATATTATCAGTTTGAATTTTGAAATATTATAATTCATATCATTTCCACCCAAATGTCTTTATGACTCAACAGATTTTTCTACATGGTATTATTATTATTTATAATACTCGTATTTTAATATTTCGTCGAGACGATGATTATTTTACGTTTTAATAATAAATAATAATTAGACATTTCACAAGCATTATTCGCCATCCCACAAGAATATTTTATAAGTCAAATTCATTCTTGTCACACTGAGATTGTCGCATATTAATTATACATTATTTTTTTATTTCCCATAATGTAAAATGACAATATTATGTTTAAATAAATAATAATTACGAATTTAATACATATTTTCGTATGACAATAAGGAACGAAAAGCGGTAAAAGTAAAAATATTATTTTATTTAATCATATCCACTTGTTGTCGAATAAAGTAATTTGATTTTAAACGAATTATGAAATTTTTTTAAAATCGACTCGTGTATTTCAACTCAATAAAACTATCTACTCGTATGTACAATTTACTTTGCTTTAATAGTATAAACATTTCGTTTGTTTTTATTTTAATAGAGATTTCGTCTGGTCACAATACAAGGTATAGAAGATAATCATAGTGTTTATGGTTTTATAAATAAATTTACCCGAAGCAAAATAATAATAATATGATATATTACCGCATACAAAACAATTCTAGCAAAAACCATTAAATAGAAGAAGTTTACAGTAAAAAAATATATATACGATATAAAACAATATAATACAAAAAATAAATGTTTTTATAATCGTATATATCTTTCAAAGATCTTCCCAAGCGAAAACAGACCTTCTAATATTAACTCGATCAGTGTTTTTCAACCTGGTGGTTGTGGGTGGCAATATCGGAGAAAAATAAACACATACTTATAAGTACAAACAAAAAGTATAATTAATACACGTAAAAATTAATTAACAAGACCAATTTAAAATAAAAACATATGACGTTTCAGAGAGAGTGAGTGAGAGAGGGAGAGAGAGATAGAGAGATAATTTGGAGACAGTAAGAAGGTAAGTAGTTAACACGAATTATTATTATTAATAAATAGTCATATATTATAATATACCTAATATTTTAATTTAACTATATTAGAAAAATCAATTTTCTAAACTAAAACTGAGGATTTAAACTCTAGACATTTTATTATTTTTATCAACCGCTGCTTTTAAATAAAAGAGATAAATTATTTAATAATTATTGTTCGTTATAATTTTTAAGCGAATGGTAAAATTTATAATAATTGAAGACATATTTAGTGACTTAGGGTATTCATATTAAATTAACAATATAAATAACGATTATGTTAATTCTTTGGTAAACTTTATCGATTTTAAGATATTTTTCATTAAAATATATTGTTATATTTCATAATATTATAATATGCAAAATGTATATATAATATACGAAATAAAATAAACATACTATACATTACGATGTTTGACGTTTTAGTTTTAAAGTTTGAAACTACCCAATAGACCGTATCGGAGTGAACGTAAATAATATAGGGTGGCCCCTCTGTATTTTATTTTTATCAACAAATATAATATAGAAAAGTGATGTTTTATTTGTTTAAATAAATATTTTTGGTTTAATCAAATTGAAAATTATAAAATTTTATTTGACTTTTTACAATTTTTAATATTGAGTTTCATAACAATTATGAAGCATAATTGTGAATTTTTTAAAATTTTAATTGTTTTACCGCGGTCTATATTTAATATGAAATAAAATCAACAAATAATTTTATACTTATGTTTTTTTTTAAGTGCTTTTATTTCAACAACTTTTTAGCCTGACAATTATTATATAAGATTAATAGAGAATAAATAACTAAATAATAAATATAGATTACAAAGGGAGATGATAGAAAAAATAAAAAAAAAAGACTTATACTTTCAATTTAAGTTATTTAATATATTTATATGTATATAATAAAAAATATTACTCATTTATAGATTTTGAAATATGTTTAAAAATATAAAGTATAGGCATATAAATTATGTGTAGTTATATTGAGATGGATAAACCATAAACATGATGAGACTACACCCTATATATATTCTTAGAAATGCATAATATATTGAATATAATAGTTTTAACTCGAGTCGAGATCCATTTTGATACAATCAGATAAGTCACTAAATCATTTATCCGTTTCATAGTATAGATTTTGTGTTCCGGTGACTCGACAAACTTTTCCCCAAACAGTATAATACAATAAATATTTTTATATAGGTAATAATATAATAAAGAAGTTCTTCTATCAGCATAATTCTTGGTTCTTTTTATGTTCGATCGACATTCGACATGTTAACCAGAAACATTAAAAATATAAATAATGATTATTAACCAACGTAAATTTTTAGTTTCGCTACAGAGTTGTAGGTTCACTGACGTAACTCAAATTGAAAACGATTTTTAAAATATTTCGTCGGTAATTTTTTATAATGTTTTTTTCCAAAAATAATTTTACAATTAAGTAGGTACATTTTATACATATATGTTTTTTTAACAGTAAATATCTTAAATCATTGGAATGGATTTTAATTTTATTTATTAAGAAAGTATTTTATTTATACTGGTAATAATTATTGTTATTTCCTACGTAGTTCCATTAGCGAGTTACGTTTTAGATAGTAAAGGATTGCAAAAATCTCTAAAAGTAATACGAACCGTACATTAAAGCACTCTAAAATTACTGTGATTTTAAAATAATATTCTTTTAAGAATTAAGTAACGCGATATTAAAATGTTCGTCTAATTTTAAATTATACGATAACAACGTGTAATTTAATTATTTATAAAAAGAAATATTTTTTGGATTCTGTCTAATAGTCGCACATACTACAATTTATAATTATATAGGTATATTATTATATAACACCACGGTGTGACGTCGAAAGAACAATTCCTAAATGAAAATTCGAGACAACACTGGAATGAATTTCGTTAGAAATCATACGCATACCTGTATAGAGTCTACGAGGCGATACTCCGTTGCAAGTCAAATTTTCCAACCGTTCTTCTAAATTAATTTTAAAAACGATATAACCGATGGTCAACGACACGAAGTATTTTAAAATTTGAATAATATATTATCAGGAAAAAATTTCTTGGAGTGCAAGTTTCACGGGTGCTTTTCTCTCTCTCTCACTAATTCAGAATTCTATACAGCGTTACGGAATTCATAAGACTTTCTTGACCGGACCTCGTCCAGATATTAGTAGTTGGTACCCGTCGAACACAAACAGCTTGGATTCTTATGCTTTCTTGTCCAGAGTTACACGTTCCCAAGGATCATGTATGTATTATTATTATATACGTCGTACATTCATATACCATTTCTGTCGTATATGGTAACTAATCTAAAACTTCCCACTCCGCCCTAACCTAACATTAACCATTGGTCCTAATTTGCGTTTCCGTCTGCATGGACGTGGCAGCAGGGGTGTCCTTCGACCATTCTTGCAAGCAATTTCCTCCCCCTCCCAATAACGGCTATCGATTCGGCCGGAGCATGCATACGACAGCATTAATATTAGTATTGTTATTGTCGTTATTATAATAACAATAAATATTATAAAAAAGAACGCGCGACAGAAACAAAAGGTAAAAACACGAAGTCAGGTGAGCGTTCGTGCACACACGTTATAATAATAATATTATTATAATACGGCGTTTCTCGAGCCGTCGCCGTTGCGTTTTTTCCGCCGCCCGGAAGGGATCGTTTCTCTTGCGTTTTCTCTGCCGAGAACGCGCGCGGTATCGCCGTCCACCCGCCCGTGACCGACCTTGTTCCAACCGCGGCGCGATACCGTAGCCGTTCGAGTCGACAGCGGTGTAAGACCGTTTCAGTTCACCGTCGATCGTCGACCGCAAAACACGTACGCGCGTGCGAAATCTCGACGGACCGCACCACGCACAGTTAACGCGAATAATAACATTGACATTAATATAATATAAAAATAATAATAATAATACGTATAAATCGACGTGTTCGATTTGTATTCGCCGCCGAATACAGTGCAACGTATACCGACGGACGACCGCGAAGACGTCACGTTACAGCGGTCGCGGTAACCCATCGACGACCAAGATAAGAGGTAATAAGACTCAATTGATGTAATATAATATTATAATAATACACATGTCGCGCGATTTGCCGAATATCCAGCAAACGTATGCACGTGCATTCAGTGAGAAAGAGTGAATGAATATGAAAACGGTCATTTTTACTTATTGTTATTATTATTATGCTTGAACCGATACGCGTTTCGAACGTAAACGACAGTGTTTAGTTCCACAGGTGTTTGGGAATTTAGAAACTAAACGTCTATTAGAAACGAACGAGCAAGTTTATTTTAAATTAGTATTATAATTAAAAATTATAATTACGGTTAATCAATGGTAGGATAATATTATAGTACAGTAACGGTAACCCTGATATAACGTACCTAATATTATTGTAGGCTCAGGGACGATCTTAAAAAAATATCGTGGGGAAAGGGGGTTGTTACCATAAATTGCCGACTAAAAATTTACAAAGAAACATGAATTTTTATGAGTTCTAAATTATTTAATAACTTTAATGTTTTAAACCCAAAATTTTTATAATAAATATAAATAAATAATTTTAAAAACTGCCGACTAATGTTTGAAATTCTGACTGAGGGAGTGTGACATCCCCATGACCCCCCATCGGATCATCCCTGTGTAGGCTTTGTGTGTACGATGGAATCATTGTGGAAAAACGTGATAGGACGGTTGATAACGCACAAAACGCGAAGAGAAAAAAAACGATATTTTGGTTAAATTATTATTGAACGACATTCCGCATTATAGAAATGTCGTATGATACATACCTGTATTACGTTTTTAGTCTCTTGAATCAAGTCTTGATATTGAAAATATAGCAGGGGTCAAGGGAATAATAATAGTTTTGTTGAGATTTTATGACCGTTCGGTATTTTACTCGTCCCTTATTATTTCCAACCATAAAGACACCGCACACAGCATTAAATATGATATCAAAATAAAACGATACTTGTCCAATCAGAATTTAATGAAAACCAAAATATATTTAATATGGATTAAATAATATTATGTTCGAATATTCGAAGGTTAAAACTTTACAATAAAACTGTATACTAAAAAGGTTATTTAATAATATTAATCGTACATTTATTTAAAAGTTTTCTTCGATATGAATGTTGAAAAATACTTAATGTTGTATAGTTTTGTATCGAAAAATATAATTTGTGTAGGTAAAATTTGATATTTCTTATTTATCCAAAAATAATCATATCAAAATAAAAAAAAAGTGGACCAATGCATAATATTATTTTACATTATATTATTCATTTTTAGATTTTTCTTGTAGTTTACAAAGTATGAAAATGTTAATTCTATATTCTATTTATTCGAAATATTATTTTTATACGAACTACAGTACCTACAGTACAGTATCGTTTTTACCGAGGTTTCTACATAAAAAATAGAATTTCAATCACAACCGACGACGAAATTAACATCGACCACTGTGAAAAATATCATGATTTCGATAATATCTTTTTGAAGAAATCGATATTTGAAATAATAGTCATTGTTTTGATTACCGCGATAAGCCAACGGATAAGGGATGAAATAAATTTGTTGTTAAATGATTGAAACGACGTTACGGAAAATTGGTTTAAAATGCATTTGAGACGTTTACTTATCGGTGTGAATACATGACAAGAGTTTAGGTAACGCATCCAACATTTTTCATATAGGTACGCTACAAACTGTAGTCTTAGCGTATAGTTTTCTATATAGTCGAAGAAGTTTATTTCTTCTTCGCGTATTGCGGCTAATGGATGTCGAATGACGAATAACAGTTGGAAACGAACGAAGGGATAAGAAAAAGGGTTAGTTAGAAATGGATTTTAGAGCCTTACATTATCCTTCTTTCGTTGGGTTTATGTCGTACAACCACGCGATACGTGAAATTAATACGCGCGCTGTACTGTTTTGAATAATAGTAAAAGAAAACGCGAAATTATTGTATATAAAATATTATTATTGTTATTGTCGGACGGGTTAATAGTCGCTTCGGTAGTAAGACTTTTATCGTACTTTTATATTACATTTCGAAGTTAACTGATTACTATAAATTCGATAAATTATTCCGAAATAACGTTTTAGTCGGATTAGATAGTAATATTTTTGTATCTATAATTAATAAATATTTTTTTTAAAAATATACGTGAAAAATATACCTGAACATGATCGGTATTAGCTTGTATTATTGTAATATTATCGTGTGTCAGCCACCTGTGTCGTATTAGTAATTCGTTGTAATTAATTACACGATATTGACGGATGAAAAGGTCAAGCGTGATATGTATATTATTTGATCCATGTCAGCACTTCAAAAGAGATATTGTGTTCATATTATATTATAGAGACATATCCATAATCGTGATAAATGATAAATGACCGGTCACCATCACTATAGTGACAACCGTATAACCGTGTAAATATTAAATTGTAGAAATACGATATTAAAAGCGTAATGAGGAATTATATTTAACTACTACTACGTTTAATGATTTCGTTCCAAACAGAAAAGATGGAATACAGCTGTATAGTAAGTGATAATGATATTATTAACGATTTGAATGCAACGATAAATTTGCCTATTCGAATGAACGATTTTGAGAGTAATTTATTCAAAAATGCTGATATTAAATTAGTTATATAAATATTTTGATATATTTAATAAAATATACCTAAACTAATTTATTTTTAATAATATCAAAGTTGAAGTTCTAAATTATTATGAAGATTCAATACAATTTTGAAGTTCCTATATGTTCTATGTTTTGTTACACATTATAGTTAGTTTAAATTAATCAATTCAATTTTGTCAAGTTTATAGTTAGTTTTCTAGATTTATACAGGTTTCTCGAAATTTTTTTTAGTAGTCATTATAACTAAACTAACTATTAAGAAAATAAAAAAATTACATAAATATAAAATAACGCACCAAATTGATACAATTTTAAATTTTCATGTTTGATAAAATCATATAGATTTAGTGAATACTTTTCTGCCATTTTAAAATTGTTTATAGTGGTTAATTGTTTTTTAGTTGTTTAAGTTCTTATAAGATAACTATTGAGAAATTTAAGAAATAGCCTATATAAAATGCCAACCAATTATTATCTTCGTTAGTTAGTCGCTTCGCTCAGGAATAAAAATAGTTTAAAAATATAAAATTATTTTCCTTATGTTATAGTATGTAGTAGAAGCTTACAAAATATATTTATATTCTGTTTACTTTTAATAGTATATGGCGTTATAATAATATCACTTATTATAGAGTAGCAAAATTCAAGAGTTTTAATTTTGTTCTAATTAGGAAAACAGCATTTATTTTTGAGCGACTGTATTAAAATCTTTTTGTATTCTTAAATATGGTTATTAGCTAAAGCCTTGAGCATAATTTTATATTTCATATAAAATTTGATTAATCAACGTATACAAATTATTAATTGAATTAAAAGATATTACTTAAAACGTAATCAACTTAAATTAAAAAATATTTTAAAGTTAATTATAGAATATTAATTTGATTTTTAATTATTTTAAACATTTTAATTTAAAATTTGAAATAAAAACCGATAATAGATTATTTATTATAAAAATTAACAAAAGAAATACATTTAAAAAATAATTTATGTCTGTATGCTGTATCATAATTATATTATAATTTAAAGCTATTACATTATTTGTAATCTAAAATCACTTTTTATTATATAAATATACGTCTTTTTTATTTTTTTATATCATTGTGTTCTTCAAACAACCATTGAATCCCATGATATAGTTTTAATAAAGTTATATATGTTTGTCTTACGAGTAATTGGCCCAAAAGTAATGTTGAATAAAGTTATTTATATATTTAAAGAAAACAATCAAATATAATATAATAATATACGTTATATGATTATATAAAAAGTCGTATTTGCTAAAATAACGTACAATTCTCATAAAAAAAAAAAAATACGAAAAAAGCCAAGTACAGAATAATAAATTATAAATTATACAATTATTTAAAAAAAATTGAACTTATTTAATTTAAGCAATATTAATAAATAATGCATTTTAGTTACCTATAAGAGAATATATAAGAGAATATATGTATTTATAAATATATTTCAGAAAATTTTACTGAATTTTAAAATATTTATACAACCTAACCAATCTGTTTTTACTAGGGATGATTCTATAAATTGAAATTGAAAAATTAAGTATTAACAAAAGATTCAAACGTGTGGAATCTTCACGTAGGTATGTTTTTCAACTCACATTATTAATTCAATGATTCTACCATAATAAAAAATTTAAACTACATAACGTTTTTTTTTGAAAATATATGCAAAATTATTGTTTTTAAATTACTTATAAATTTATAATAGGTATATGTTGAAAACCTTGCATACATGCAAATTTTATATTGAATACTTGAATAACAGTTTAAAAATATTGTTGTATTAAAAAAAAATATTTATATTTTGTAAATTCATATTATTTTTATAATTAAGTCTTCTAGTTCAAAATTGCCTGAGTTATAATGAAATATTGAAATGAAATAAGTCGAAATTTCAGTTTTCGTGAAAAATGACGTTTTTTCATAATTTTTTTATCGTATTCCTATCGCATAGGGTCAATTTTGAGAAATTCGAAAAATAACCGGAATAAAAAATTACCAACTACATCCATTTTCCAACCGGAAACATATGCTATTTATGAAAATCGGTGTATTATTTCGGGTACCTAGATAAAATGTTTTCATACATAAAAAAAGACACATAATTATTGTAAAACCAATAGATTTGCTTTGCTCAAAATCTAAAATGTGTTTTCTAGTAAGTATGTTATTTTCAGTAATTAATATTATAATTAATTTAGGGAAAATATTTATCGAAAATAAAAGTATTAAATTAATAATATAGTATTATAATAAAATAATAAAGAAAAAAATTTAATTCTTTGTAAAATTTAACTTATTTATGAACGTTTTATTATTGTTTAGTTTAAAATAATGGACTATTTATTTTGAATGACATTTTAATGTTACTAATCAAACAAAGTATTTGATTTATTTAACTGTACGAAAGAAATTATCAGTACGTGTGCTTTATTTAGTTAAAAGTTTATTCTTTATACACATCCATCACAAAATTCTATCCCGTAGTAAGAGATATTATTTTTGTATTTTAGATTGAAATATTGACGAGTAAAATCAAATAAAACCACGTTTTTAATAGAGTTTTAAAATAATAATAATTGTAAGTATATTTAATTTGTTTGTTAATTTTGAAATTATCAGAAATCAAAATATATTTTATACGTAATGATTATAAAATCGATAAAGTGTAACTAGATGTAGTTAAATAAAATATATTTTTAAAAACTGAGTTATATCAATACATAAATAATAACTGTATGAATATATAATTTTGTTAATTAATAATATTAACTCATTTGGTTACATAATATGAGGACAAAATAATTGGAAAATAACCGTTTCGAATTAAACTATGGTAATCTTAGAAATACACGAATGCCATTGGAATTGTACAAATATTTGTATAAAGAACGTTTAAAAATATAACGTTTAAATATTATTGGAAACACACATAGGTACTAATATCTAAAAATTAAAATTAATGTTATACAAACAATTTTGTTCTTGGTTTATCGTTTTTACTCGTATTATCGTTTGATTTGTCGCTGATTTCTATGATATCGTTGTTGAATTATTTAGTTCTGTGTATCGTTTTAACTAGCGCAGTTATACGTATTTGAAAATATTCATAAAACATAAAACATAATTTAACTAACGACTATAATTTTAATTTATAATAAGTTTATTATTAACGATAAAGATTTAAAGATATCAAGACTGTGGTCAAGATTTAATAAATATATTCATAATTCATCCGTAAAGTGTAAACGTAGGTAGGTACACGTACAAAATATAAAAAAAAATGCGTACATTTATTACGTTGTTATGTTTTTTTTTATTATATTTTAATATATTTGTTTTTTCTTCTTCAGTAGGTACCTACTTCGTACGACTATTTCCATTTGCGTAGCAATATTGTATAAAGGAAATCGTTGAACTTTTAAACGCATTAATGTTATTTGAAAATTGCACGGCGTAATAATATATTGAAAATAAATATTTAATATATGTATATATTTATTCTTATCACTCGAAATTATTATCCGACCAACTAAGTACTAACTATTGATCATCGTGATATCGTAAAACGTTATTAAAGTTCTTCGGTTTCGGTTTAATATGTAAAATTGTATTACGCATTTCGTTCCATATTATATTATATGTATTATCGATTGGAATTATTCAAAGATATAATAATGGAATGTGACGGTGAAACGAAAACGAAGAATAAATCGAATTACATTATTTATCTTTCATGATGTCTATCTAATTTACATACACGCTTTAAAATAATTATATTGGTAATAATAACGATCATAAGAATTACTATATTATATGTTATAGTTTAGAAATATATCGTGATTACCTACGTGGAATGTTTTCCGAATATTCACCGAGAGAATTTATAATATTATTAATTATTATTATTTCCACTGTCAGAAATCGGCATGGTATAATTATTATTATTTCTGTCATTCGATATAATTTATACCGGTGTACGTAATGATAATAATGATTATTAATTATAATACCGAATGATATTCGTATAAATTGTTCGTATTGAAATAACGATATATACCTATATATTATATATTGTAATTTCGAGTTTTATATTGTTACAATCTTGGAAATAAAAATAATATTTTAAGTATACGTGTACGATATAATATTATTAATTTTTGTTCCAAAGTCAGATAAGTAATATGCATTAAAAAAATTCGTGATATCCATTTTATTGTAGTTTTGAATTCCAGAAATATATTTGATATTTAATATTAAATGACGTTTGGAAGTTTATGAATATATATAAAGTTTTTATTTAAATGACGGTGAAAGTAAACGAGAATAACTGTAGTTTTATTAATTTAATAAATGATGAATAATAAATATTTTAACTTATCGTAATAATTTTGATAATACAAATTGGTATACTGACATTATCGTTATTGCGATAATAGAGGAAGATTAATTTAATAATTTGCGATATTAAACGTCTTTGATACCGATTTTCTTTCTAATGTTCATATCTAAAACATAAATTTAAACTGACTTTTTAAATTTTTGTATTAGTTTACTACAATATATTGTATATTAAGTATATTATTGACAGCATCATCAATATTTTGGGTTACGAAAATTGTTGAAATTACATAAGTTTTCAATGTTATTCCGATCTTTTTGTCATAAATATTTGTATCGTCGCAGAGACTCATTTTTTTTTTTTATCTAGCTATTGTTATAATGTTATCCATAATACCATAAAAGCTATAAAAATATATAATTTTTCGACTTTATTATTTAGTGAACAACCCTTTTTTAACGCGTCCTGGATTGTTCGTATATGAAGTTTATTATTACATATATGATAATGACCATTTTACACAAATATAATTTAATTTAAATACAAACTAATTAAAAATAATAAATAGGCAATTATTATTTTAAAATTTATTAATTCATGTTTATTTTGTTATTTTTTTTTTTTTTTTTTTTTTTTTTTGCCAGGTTGGTAGAACGAGACTTGTACATTAAGCTCCATAATACATAATACTCCCTGTAGCCTAGAGGAAATAAATGATCCGTTGAATGTCCATTGAGACAGCCGAAAAAAATTAAATAAATCAATTAAATAAATTAAAAAGAAAATTTTTATACGTGTAATCATTTAATTGTTTCAAATGTTTGTATCATTTAATAATATTGAACAAATTAAAATGGTCGATTAGAAAATATAATTTAAACCTAAAGAAATGTGAAATCATCTACGAGTAGATTTTCTAAATTTTTCTAAAAACTCGCAAGTTGCATTATGCAATTTGTTATAAATAGAATACGGATTTCAAAACAATAGAAAACTAAAAAAAAGCACTTAAAAAAGCAATAAATCTGTCTTAATCTTCTTAAAAAGCTCTAAAAAAAGCATTAAAAATGGGTTTTAAAAAAAAATTGTACAAAAAAATTATTAAAATAATTTTTATTAGTTCATTAAGTTAATTTTTTTTTAAAAAAAAAGTATTATAATACATTTATTTACAAGCCTACTTTTTCGAGTTTTCCTTCTTCCACAATTATGAATCTGTAATTTAAATTTATTATATTTAAGATAATTTATAAAAAATAAATTAAATAAGAGTTATAAAATAATTTTTTTACCTTCCTGTATATAATCGAAATTGCATTGGACAATTAAAACTTTTTTAATATAAAAATATATAAATTAACATTTGAAATACATTTATTTAGAACACATTTTGAAAAAATGTACCAAAAAAGCATAAATATAAAAAAATGTAAAAAAAGCAAAATAAAATGTCGTGTATTTTATTCTTAGTGGTATTAATCGAATTTGTAGTGGACATAGCTTCGTTTTAGAGCAATAGAAAAAAAGGCAAATGCCTTCGAAATCCGTACTTACTCTAGTTATAAACGTTCTAAATTTGATATTAGTTTATTATTAGGTTTTAGCTACAAACACATAAACTACAAATAATAACATTTAAATAATCGATAATTAATTGAATATGATAACAATTGTTCATTGAATTATGTACTCGTTATTATTTTGCCAGTTTTTAATTGGCAAATAATATTTAATTATTCATGTAATTATTCGATTTATACTATATATTTTTAAAATATAGATTTTTGTGGAATTGAATTTAAAATGCCAATTAAAATGTTGAAATAATTATATTTTATAAATGCAAATCACTGAATCATGGCTATAATATTATTTAATCAACCCGTTTTATATTGCGCACAAAATATTTAAAACGTTACACAACAACGACTAATATTATTAATTTTTGATAAGTTACTGTTAGACCGGGATTAATTTTTTACATTTTATACGAAATAAATCAAATTTGTATTTTAAATTTTTTTTGTTTTCTGTTTAACACATGTTTTGTTAATAATTGTTTATGCTTAAACTATAATAATTATTATAATACTAGTATTATTATAACAGTTTAGCGAATTTATTTTATTTTATTTTATGCCAATGTTGAAATATACATATGATAAGAACATTAAACCATTCTATATTATCCAGGTATATGATACCATTATGTTTTTTGTTATCTATATAATATTTAGGCGTTCAACGTGTTTTCAAACCTCACAATAATTCACCCACATCGATAAATAAAATGTCGTTTATCGTACATTTCACAAAATGACAATGATCATTTGTTGTATACCAACATGCATTTTAGTACAATTTAAAAGCGATATTTTTTGTTTAACTTCTAAAGATAAACTAATGCGTATGATTTGCGATGTTAATGGTTAATAAATATCCGGATGTTGAAATAGGATATAGTATAGTTTCACTTAAAAATATATAAATAAAATATGTTTATGTTTAAAAATGTAAATAACGCGTAACAAATGAGTAATTAAAATTTTAAAATTTAATTTAAAATGAAAACATTATTTTTACAATATTACGAAGAGTTAAGTTATGTTAAAGTCAGAGAAAAGAAATTAATTTTTCAGTCGATAAAATTATTGTTAAGCTTACATCTTTGGTAAAGAATACCTTAATATTCGCGTATTCCTCTGTTTCAATTTTGGAAAATACCGCGATTTTCCTTACTGTTTTTACTCGTTAATTTTCGTCTTTTCCATAGAAATTTCTAACGTAATATGAATATATAATTTCCAAGTTCTAAGAGTAGTTTCGGTACCGTTTCAAGCTTTGTTTGTTTTCGTCTCGACCTCCTAACATATTATCATCGTATCGCATTATCTACACGTTTAGATGTAGCGAAGAAATATTATCTAGGGAATTGAATTTATGATAATATGTACAACAAACGACGTCAAAATATATAATAACGTTATGCTACATATTAAATAATTACCCATAGTTTTACGGCCGTTGTCGTTATATACAATTATACAACGTTACCATGATATTTTATATTGTACTAAGACATCGTTTCAATTGTATTTTTGACTCGTCCAAATTTTTTATTTGTACTCGTATAACACAATATTATAAAAAAAATTCAAATATAAATTAACCTTATAGTTAATAATGTAATATCATGTAAATATTTTTGATAAAGTGTTAGTATTAATATGTATTAGTTGAATAAAATAAAATTTCATACGAATATACATTATTTTGTTAATATAATATTAAATATTGCTACATAGACCGTTCGGAGTTTTTTTTCACAATAATATTTGAGGTTATAAATAATTATTCGTTTGGACAACGATAACCAGAGGTCGAGTATTAAACGAATTATTAAATGTTAAGTGTTAATTTTATCGTCTCAAAAATACGTAAGGTCGATTTTTATCAGGGACGTAGTTATATAACTATTATCTTTATTGTTGTTGATTTATCCACTCGAATTTATCCCATTCACGATGAGTAAAACCGTAATGTAAATAAACAAACTGTCTCTTTCGAAAAAAATATATATTCGTATACTTGAAAATGTAATAGAAAAAATACTTTTCAATATTTTCTAAAGATTTCGAAGCAATTGTTAACACGGCGTATCGTATAGACAATTTTGATACACGCGTGTAATCCGTAACGTACTATATCGTATTATTGGTATTATATTATTTTATTTTTATAAATTAACGCCAAACGGCTTTTTCTTACAGATATAATAGAACTAAAAAAATATAACAGTAGTATAACAAAAAATTACAAAGTGAGACAATCACAACAAATATTTAAATTAATAAAAGCCTCCGTATAACTAAACATGGTTGTCATATTCACGCATCATCTTTATTATTATAATATATTATATTATTTATTTATTATAATAATTTATGAATATTATAAAAATATGATTAATATAAATATTTTTTTTTTTTTTTTATAATATTTAATAATATTGTTATTGGAATATTTTACTAGCATATATTAAAACTTCAGAAGCCGCCATTTTAATGTAACATCGTTATCATATAGAACGATGATCCCGAGGGACGAATATGAGAATAATAATATTCGGTAAATATTATATTAAAAATTCGAGCGAAATACGGGGAAAAAAACGAGTAGTAGTAAACAAATTATTAATGTCAACGAAAACGTTTTTATTAAACCGAAACTGCAAATGTCAAATATTATAAATTATGCCACGTCGTCGTTGTAGCAAACGAACGAAAGAACGAATAAAATAATAATTAATACGTTTTCAAAATATTCGATTCGGTACAATAAATATTCGTATGATACGCATTTTCAACGATAAAATAATAACATAATAAGTACATGCAAATAATATAATTATATTCACAAGCTGGCCGTGTTCATTATAAAATATTTTATATTCACCACGAGATCGTATATGTAATATTTTTTAATCATAGCACTCTTACACAGTTTCAAGAAAAGTCTTCTTGAATTAAACTTTTCGTACGTTATATTTTTTAATTTTAAAATAACTGTGGAAAAATAATTATTATTAACGTCAAATGAGAATATGTTATATTATTTTTACTGTGTATATATTCTAGTGGCGTTCTATTCATTTTTTTTTTTTTAACTCAATTATTAAACTTGTTATTTTTATTCAATTAAACGGTATAGAAAAACCTTTTTTCACCTTTTTAAGTATATAATATGTATAGAATCTACTCACTAATATATTTTAATCTAAAACATATTTTTTAAAATTTATTTTTCGAAATATATTATCGTACTTTTATCTTTAAAAGTTCCATTCTTTTCGACAGCAATATCAAATTAAAATACAATTTTTAGAGTTTCAAATTTTGTTACTTAATTTTTACATCGTCTTATATAAGAATGTTGATAATAGAAAACGAAATTAAAAAATGTTTTAAGCTCGTTGTTTTTTTAATTCGAATAAATAATTGGATGTTATTTTTTATAAAAAACAAAAAAAAAAAAAATTTTTGTCGTGGTTATAATAACGCGAACGAAATATACGCTTATTTACATCAATTGTGAATTTAAAATATAAATTTGAGAATAAAACGTTAGAAAAATTAATAATTTTGTCGGACGGGTACGTTTTCGAATAGAATTTTTTTTTTTTTTTTAATTTCATCTACATTCGAATACAGTGGTGATAATCATCGACACTCGAAGGGAGAACACACTAACATTTTCTGTTCATTAAATATAAAATAATATTTGCCCGATTACACGGGTATATAAAATCGCATGTGTAAACTGCGCTCGATTGTAATTCGGATAAAAAATGTAAACTGCGCCCAGGTTTATATCTTAGTATAATAGTATGAAATGTTATAATTAAATTTTATTCTGCTTTATTATGATTTTTAAAATATTTTTGTATTCGAATTATATTAAATACAAAAAAAATAATATTAAATTTTTAACCAATGATATTTTCCTTCTCATTTACAAACATATAGGACTGACTATTATTTCGTTATAGGTATGGTTAAAAATGTCATTGGTTTTTTGATATTAATTAATCGTGTACTGTGGACATTTGATAAAAATAATAATCAGGACAATATGAAAATGTGCCGTCCATGTAAATGCAATTTGATAATGATAAAACTTTTAAATTTAATATACAACTTAATACAAGAAATTTATCTTCCTAAGTCCTAACAATAATAACTAACAAAAGTTCATCTTTATTGTTATACGAGTATACAAACTAATATTACGTTGGTCAAGAGGCAAATGAACTTCTTCACCGAATTTTGGAAGTGAAGTTAATAACTTTCTTCTAGTATTACATAAATTTATTTCAATATTACTTCCTTGTGAATACGACATCGATAATACGATAATATTTACTAGATATGTATTTTTATAAAACTCGTGGGTTTAATCGAAATATTTCTATACTAGATATCTAATTTATTAACCTATATTAATATCTGAGTGGCATATATAAGCATATTATATTGATATATAACCATACATTGATAGGGACCGATACTTAAATAGAGAATTTAATTGGCTGTATTGTCAATATAATATATTGAATACTTAAAAAGTTAAAACGATAATTTAATAGAATATTTATTAGAAATTAGATAATTAAATTTATAATAATATTTAATATCAAATTATATAAGAAAATAGTATGTGTTATTATTAAAAAGGATTGAAATTTTAACACTGAATAGGAAACTATTGTTTTATAGGATGCTAAATGCTTATATGAGTTATGTGCATCCGAGCGTATTTTATATAATATGTTCTTTTTTCTTACCTAGATTACAACCAGGACGCGTAGTTTACACGAAAATGAATTTTTTGTCCGCAGTTTACAATCGCCGTAATATTTTAATTATAGTTTTCTTTGATGTTGAATTATGTAATTGAAATGGATATACAAATAACAAATTTTATATACATAACTACTTGACGTCATGAAAATTTAACTTTTTAGTGGTGTACCTACTATATTATATTCTTGCATCCGTCGTTTACTCCCTCAAGGTTACATTTATTCACAAATAACATGACCTTATTTACAAACTAATCCAGTTTAACTAAATTCATTTAGGTACATATGATATTATTATAACGCTGATAACACATATTAATTCATATAGTTATAATTTTGTGTAAGTATTATAGCTGTAATTTTTTTCAATAAAGGTTTTGTGATTGATTGTATTTTTTATAATAGCAAAATCTTTGTTGCAAAGCGTTATAAAAAATTCACTAATATAGCAATTTAATAATCATTAATACCAATTTTTAACTTCAGACTCTTTGCGAATATTATTAGTTTTTTAAACCATATAAAAAAAAACAC
Source organism: Tetraneura akinire (assembly GCA_021307375.1). Taxonomy (NCBI): domain Eukaryota; kingdom Metazoa; phylum Arthropoda; class Insecta; order Hemiptera; family Aphididae; genus Tetraneura; species Tetraneura akinire. The sequence continues at coordinate 1,273,372 of JAIUCT010000133.1, read as the reverse complement.
ATTTGAATGTTATTCTATTCCCTTTCTAGTTTAATAAATTGAGGTCAATATAAAGTTTGTTTACAGGTACGTTTTCGATAACATATTGTGTGAGGTTTGTAATATTATATGAATAATATTGTGATTATAATAATAAAAACTTATTTAAATAACGAATAATTAGTACTATATTAATTATAATACGAAATTAATTCAAAAATATTTTTAGGTTTTAATGCAATTTCTTAAGTGTTTAAGGTCGCACATTACTTTTATTTATTTTCCATGACGTATATCAACGTTTTCCATGAACTTTAGAATTAATGAGAAATACCTATGCAGGACTCATAATAATTAGTATTCATTTATGAAAAAGCTAACTTGTTGTAAAAAAATTACCATTTATTACGTTTTAATAATACGATAATTGTTAGGTATTTATAGAATACAATATATAAACAATATATAATGCTTTTGAGGTAATGAAGATTAATCTTGTGGATTAGACTTTACGTGATTTCTTGTCACTCGATAATTTTTGAAAGATACAATTATAAATAATTAGTGTTGGAATATTAAAATTTAAAATGTACTATTATTATTTTATCGTTCGTTCAATGTATTTTAACACAAGATTGATGCACTAACAAAGTCGACATCGAATACGTTTAATAAATATTTATGCTGACGATTTTTTTTCTATCTTTTTTTCGAGACAGTAAGTAATAGCGAAATTAAAAAGAAAAAAAAGAAAAAAAAGAATAATAACATGCTTTTTTATATTTTATTTTAATAATATATTGTTCGTGTTCATAAATTTCATAGTCATGAAAAGGTGTATATGTATATGTAAGGTACATTAGACATAGCTAACATAATTTCTTAAAACCTAACCTAATTTGCTTGTTTTTTTTTTTGAAACGTTGGCGTCAAGGGATTTGTTTTAACCACGGTCATATTATAAAATATAAACTAGTTTATGGTTTTAATTTTATTCTGAACGTAACCTAACCAAATCAAGCCAAACCATCATGCCTAGGCTATATTATTGTTATATCTTTTATGTGACAGTTTTGTTGTTTTTACAGAGTATGGACGCCGAGGACGAAGAAGACAATCTGACAGTGTCGGAATGACTCGGAAACAGACATCGACGCTGAAATGCACATACATCTCAAAAATCAATAAAAAGATATTACTATTGTATAAATTATACTAACTTAAAACTATAACATATAGTGTGACGTTAGCATGACAATCATTCTTCCTGCGACGAAATTAATAATAATATGTTACGTCGTGGTGTTGTTGGCGGTGGCCACGTGTCCCGGGAGTGGCCGACCACACAACGTACGAAAAATCCGACACGACCACAAGGGTCAGAGCGAGAGCACACAGTCGGATGTTGGGTTTGAGTTTGAGACCACGAAGAGCTTCCCGTTCGAAGACGGAAGTTACGATGATGACTCGACGGAGGCGGCGTTGGATGACGTCACGATGGACGTGGTTCACAGTTTGTACGACACGCGTAAAGGAGTTGTGCCCAATCTTACTTACCAAGGTAAGATTTTTTTTGTTTTTCTGCTGTCGTTTTCAATCAGACTTATTCGATTTAATAAATCTTGTCTTTCAACTCGAATTCAAAACCGAATATTTTTATATGTTATAAGTTATAACACGTTTTTAACGTTGACATTTTTTTTTTTTTTTAATTCAAACTCATTCATTTACATTAAATTAAATTTTGCCAAATCGAATTAAACGAATTTTATAAAAATTAATATAATATGCAATTTTAAATTAATGTCAAATTAAATTTTAAAGATAAATAAAATCTATATTTAATGTTTATAAATTCCAAACATAAGATGTATATACTTTAAAATTCTTTAATTTAAAAAGTGGTCAGGAAACGAAACAATGACGACATTATTATGAATAATAAAAATTATTTGTTTAATAGCTATTAAGGTATAAATAAATAGCATATTAAAGTAGAAAAACGATGTTAAAAAAAAACATTTGTTTATTAAACATTATTAATTTAATATATTTAAGTGTATACCTAGTTTAATAGTTTCTTTTTATACAGAGTGATCAGAATATAATAACATGTATTTTTAAAAATGTAGAATAAACTGGTCATTTTTTAGATATTACGACGTATAAATCATCCTACAAACAAAAAAAAAAAAATATTTTCTAGTAAATAATTACATGATAATATACACATAGATATTATTATAATTTTTAATTTACTTACTCCTATATATATAATATATATTATTTGGGCTATGATTTTAATGACCTAAAAAACCTAAAAATGATCTAAAATACCTAACAAATGACAAAAAAAAAATTACTCAATAAGAAAATATGACCTCATAATATACTGATAAAAAAATTAATAAATGAATAAAAAACAATAATTTATTTGTTAAAAAAATAAATTTGTCTTCTCGTATAATGGCCAGCGTGAAATGTTCTGAAATCAATATAATAAAAAATATCAAATCAAATTATTATAGATGCTTAATATTTTTACACTGAAAAATACCTTTAAATTATTTACTGCTGCACTGGACAATCAGCGACTCCTTCAAGTTTTCGAATATATTGGGCCGATGGTCAAATTTAATATTTTAAAATATTAACTACTTTTAGAAGAAATGTTCATGATTTTATTTTAATGTTATATCTTTATTTGATTATACAATAATTTAAAACGACCATTTAAAAAAATTATTTTTGGAACGTAAAAATTATAAATTAAGTACCCAAATTTAATAATTACATGAAATATTACTTAAAAAAATTTCCTATTAATACCAAAAAATTCCATCAAATTTTAAATAGCCATATAAATGTAATATCCTATATAGGTACTGGAGATCACGAAAAAAAAAGATAAATCCTATACTATTTTTAGCCTTATATATTATATACGCGCCGTGCAAAATAAGAAATATTTAAAGTTTTAAGTTCTTAATAATACAAGTATATTTTTGTTTACATCTCGTTTTTATAAAAAAAAAAATTCAAACATAAATACAAAGTAAAATATAATATATTATATTTTATTATAATTGAAAAATCGTCGTATACGTATGTTAAAGTTTAAAAGTTTCATTATTCGTCAAAAACTAATTTATAAATTTATTGATATAAAATATATTATTCATAAAAAAAGAACAAACAAAACAAAAAAAACTAAAATAAATATATCTTTTAGATTCTGAGCGAAGCGAAGAATGTATTGGTTTTACAATGATGTGTGATTATTTTTTGTTTTTTTTTTTTTTTTTTTTTTTATGTCTGTGTACAAAAATACTACCCGAAATAATGCTCCGATTTTCACGAATAGGGTATGTTTCGGGTAGCAAAGTGGACGTACTTGGTACTTTACTTAGGTTATTTTTTGAATTTCTCAAAATTGACCCTATGCGGTAGAAAAAACGGCGAAAAAATGACGAAAAAACTGCATTTTTCGCGAAAAATGAAATTTCGACGAATTCGATTTCTATATTTCACGATAACTCAGGCAATTTTTAAGATAGAGACCTGAAATTTTTTTTGGATATTCACATAGCTACTATATATATGTGGTATAATTGTGGAACCGGTACATTAATTTTTCTCCAAAATATAGGACTTTGAATATTTCGTAAAATTCACGTTTTTACGTATATAATGTGTGATAAAATTGTCAATTTTGGGTATTTTAGTCTGAAAATTTTACTGAAGTATACTTACATATTACTTAACATCATACTAAAATATTAGAAAAATCCATTATCAAAATTTTTTTTTATAGCCGTTTTAAGTTGATATTTTTAGGAAAACGAAAATCTTAGAATCCATACGTATAAATAAATATTCTGAAAACACTTTTACTACCCGAAATAATGCTTAGATTTTCACGAATAGCGAATTTCAGATGTAAAAGTGGATGTAGATGGTACTTTATTTAGGTCATTTTTCGAATTTTTCAAAATTGACTATAAGCGGTAGAAAAAACTTCGAAAAAATGACGAAAAACGGCATTTTTCACGAAAAATGAAATTTTGATGAATTCAATTTCTATATTTCTCGATAACTCGGGCAATTTTTAAGATAGAGACTTGAAAATTTTTTTGAGTGCTCACATAGCTATTATATATATGTAGTAAAATTTTGGAACCGTTACATTAATTTTTCTACAAAATATTGGACTTTGAATATTTCGTAAAATTCTCGTTTTTACGTATATAATGTTTGATAAAATTGGCAATTTTTGGTATTAGGGTCTGAAAATTTTACTTAAGTATACTTACATATTACATAACATCATACTAAAATATTAGAAAAATCCCTAATCTCAATTTTTTTTATAGCTGTTCTAAGTTGATATTTTTAGTTCAAACGAAAATTATTATAATCTGACTGAACTTCGCTCAGAATCGTTTTTACGAATGCAATGGTTTATCATTGCATTCAAATTCTAATTAAAATTAAACGCTATGATTCGCACACCTGTATCCTGTGCGGCAGGAGTATCAGCTCATTTTTGTTTCTTAATTCTTATAAAACGTAATTATTTATTTATTCATGAGTTAAAATTGAATTATTTTTTAAAACTCAAATTCATAGCAATCTGGCATAAATTTTCTTTTTACGAATTCCTATAGTCAATTATTATAATGATATAACAATATCACGTTTAGTTAATTAATCGAATGCCATTCGATAATAAAACACATCTGTCTGACAATAATTATTTTATAAAAAAAAAACTTATTTAATTAATTTTTTTCAATTATACATTATTATATAAATATGCAGAATATGAATTTTAAAAGATCTATTTATTTATTGGAGATTAAAAATAAAGTCCACAATTGGTCCATACCATAATATTGAGAAAATAACGAAGAAAAAAAAGATAAAGAATAGTTTATTTTCGTATTTATGCGACTTTGTCCATGATTCAAATGAAATATATTAAAAATAAAACATCTCACATTTCGTTTCAAATATCTTTTGAGATACTCGAAATAATATCGTCGGCTCTAGACGCCGTCCAATCCACGAAAAATATTCAACATTTCGCAATACCATCTAAAGGTTCATAAATAGTCACGATTATATGTTTGAGATTCGCAGACTGACAAGCATTGTTTTAATATTTAATTTTTCTATCTAGTCTTTTACCAAAAATATTCAGCACGATTCATTTTTATATATTACTTAATTATGATTAAAGTTTTTTTCCTCGCGTTCATATTTACAATAAAATTTTATCGCTCGTTGTATTATTATTATTATTATTATTATTATTATTATTATTATTCAAAGTATTTCGCGAGTCCAATTGGAAATCGTCGTGAACAAGGATAAAACAAATGTCGAGTCCAAATGAACAAAAATATAAAACTTTATAATTATTTATATACGCGTTACTTATATTACTTCATTTTTATTCAACCAAAATTGTTCAAATAAACGACAAAAAAAAAAAAAGAATAACGACGTTTTATAAGCGAGTAAAATCATATTAAACACCTAAATACTACTATAATATGTCATTTTGATTGTTCCCACAGCCGTATTTTAAGACTGTAATATTTTAAAATGATTTACGCGATTTTGTTCATACGGACAAACTGTAATGGTTGGTCTGGGCCATAATTTTCTTGTTCCATATACACTTTAAGTTTTACTCGTCGGTGCAAGAACCGAACACATTTTTGACATTATTATACTTTTACATAAAACGTCTTATATCGTACATAATATATCGCGCGGCAAAAAATATTGATTTTCGTCGCGCGCGTGTAAATGAAATATAAAAATAATAAAACAACGGCTCTGTGAATTTACGAGTATAAGTAAACGAAAAAAAAAAAATATATATATAATTTATTATTATTATTATTATTATTACACATAACAAGTCGAATCGTTGTGGAAAATAAAAAGAAAAAAGAAATGTAATATTAATTTCTCGTCCACGAAGAAAAAAATAATATTATATAATAAAATACGGGTACGTGTGTAGTAAAAACTTGTAAATGAAAATTATGAACGTAAGCGTGTGCATAAATCATTATTATTTGCCCACGTAGAAGGTAAACATTATAATTTTTAAATCGAATAGATCATAAAAAAATAATATAAATAAGAATAACTATACATTAACATTATAATTTAACGATAAAATATGTTTCGTTTACCGTGTTTTTAAAAATTATAATTTTATATCTGATAAACGTATTCTGAGTCATAAAATGTGAAATCAATTATGAACAGGTAATAATTTCGTATATTTGCATACTTTACTCCAGTATCTGCAGAGTATGTTTATTAAAATTTCATCGAACCAAACACAACGTTTTCATAATTAACTTAAGAGTTAGGAAAGTTATTAATATTATTTTTAAGCGTCGAAACGTTTCAAAATTAATTTGCAACTCACATATTTTTTCGAAATTATTAAATTTATAATATGACATTGTATTTTTTTTTTATATAAAATATAGATTTTTTTTTTTTTTATAAATGGTAAAACAATTTTAAATTAAACACATTATAATGATATATGCACCTATAGATGACTCACATCGATAATAATATTATTTATCCGTTTACAAGAAAACGGACGAGAATTATTTTTTTTTTTTTTAATAAAATTGCGTACGCTACATCACATGATGTTATACCGCTGTAACCTACATGGTATACGGTGGCATATAAAATAAAATAAATCGAATTTTTACGACATGTAATAAGCATCGCGCAGTGTCCTATCCGAAAAGTTCCAAAATGTCCGATGACCTTTTGTATAACTATGAAATCGAACGAAAAAATTTATTATTTTGTATTTTTAACAAAACGCAAATCATACAAATGTGAAAGGTGAAATGTTTATGTTATACAGCGCGAACCAAATTTTACGTTTTCGAAAACTATTGGAATCTGTTTCGTTTCGTCGTCATATATATCATAATATTATAATATAATTCGATCACACATACACACTGTATATACGTAACAAAAAAAAAAAAAAACACTGCTTCCTGTGGGAGCGAATGTACGTTTTCATCCTGAGCCATTAGCACGTTGTTTTTGCGTTTTATAAATAATATATTATCACACAGAATTTAATATACGTACTGCACCGTCTCGGTCGACAACCGAACGAAAGCGAAACATAATATTTTAATGTCTCAGACCGTATACAGAGTGATGTATACCTCGTGAAGTGAGTTTACTAGAAATTATTTATTTATTTGATGTGTTTTGAAAATACGATGTTTATTCTTTTTCTGTCAATTGTAGGTACTTGACTCGTGGCAAAAAAAAACTTAATCCAAAAAGAATAGCGAAAGATCATTTTTTCCGACCACATGTCTGAACATTTTCACTTGTCATAATCTTGCATTATAACAATATTAGTTTTGTTATATTTTCAAATTTCTTAGTTCATAATCTTCTCTAAATGTAAACAATTTATTGTTCTATACGAGTACACGTGTCAACTATTAATATTAAGACAATAAGACGATTACCTATTAGCTATTAATAATGAATTTGGCCTTAAAAAATAATTATAAAATTATTATTTTTATCTTATGTCACCTATAAAATTATTTTTCTTAGAATTTGTTCAATCTTTATAAAAACCGTTGCTGTTATAATGACTATTGTAGTGATTAATAATTGTCAGAATTTTGATATTTTTTTCCATTAAACAATTTAGGAAAATTAGCTGATTAGTGATTACAAATTTATAAACAAGGATTTCACCAAAAGATATATTAAATATTGGTCAAAATGTATGCAGCATAAAAAAAAATATAAGAATAACGATAATAATCCAAGATTCTTCAAAATTTATCACTGTTCACTATGTGTATTCATTCCGTTCACTCTACATTTAAATTTGATTGGATTTTTTTTTTTTTGAGAATCCTCTTCTTCTTGGTCTATTATAATATTAGAGAATTTAATAATTTTTATCTATTTTTTTTTTTTTTTTTTTTTTTTTTTTTTGAGAATATTGTATTATAAATAAAACAAACAGAAATATCGTAAGAGAACACAAATAGCGAGGAAGAATCGGCTTTTCCATCGGAATTTTTTTTTTTATTATAAAATTATAATTATTTTATTTTTTTGACGTAGCTAACGTCTTCGTTCCCTTAACTGAAAAGAAAACAGCCCTATTAACATTTAAAAAATAACAATATGTGTTAAAATTACAAAGACAAAACTAGAGTAGAGTTTTTTTTTGTGCACGTATAAAAATCGAACGAAAGAATAAAAAACATGCACAAAATCTAGGTCAAGTAAAATTAATGTTGTCCGTAATAAAGTGCTATTCAGATTGACTAGGTAGATTAGAACTAACTTGGAAAGAAATGACCGAATAGCCGTCCGGAACGGTAAATGTTAATATTTTTTTTCACTTATTCCATCATAACACCATGTTCACAATAATCGGCTTTAAAAACTTTTGTCGCACTATATAAAAATATTAATTACTACACTCGCACGCCAAAATAACTTATTTTTTTAATGACGATTAACCCTTTTTTTCCTTTTTTTTTTTTTAAGAAATTTTATAAAACTAGTCGCATAATATAAAAATATATTTGTCCGATGTCTGTAAAATTAATATTTCAATTGAAATATACGTATAGTACTTTTAATATTATTATAATCGATAGAAAGATCAATTCCGTTAAAAGCGTTAAAAATTTAAAAAAAAAAAAAAAAAAAAAAATATTTAATTTATATGTTAAAAATTAGGTAGAAAATATAATAAAAATTTAAATTTTGAAAAATTAGTAAAATATAAAATATTTTTATGGCAAACGTACGTTTTAACGAATCAATAAAACGAAAAAGGTGCAGTTACGGAATGTTTGTTGGCCAACATTAATATTATCGTCAAAAACAACGTTTATTTGATGACACAAAACAGAGGAATATATTATTATTATTATTATTATTATTATTATTCATTCCGCAATATTGTGTTCCTGCACGTGCCGAATTAACAAACGGCTAATTTTATTGATTTTTCCATCGTGGTGTATAAATTTAACTCGGAAATAATAGGTCAACTCGAATAATACTATAATAATATAATGGTATAGTGCATATAGGTATATAATATTATAATAATAATTATTTGGATATTATTCACTTATCAATCAAAGTCGATTCCGTCGGTTTTGAAGCTTAATGGAAACTATCGCGTCTACTAATATCCTATTTGTTTTGATCATTATGGAATTTGAAGAATTTGTCTTCTCGTAAAGTGCACGACAGACGAATAATATTTTATATTATCCACATGTTTCGTATTCATTTTGGACAATAATACGATTTTATAAATCAACGGATTTGCGTAAACCGTTTTTAACAGAATATTGTCGTACCAAGATAAGTTGAAAATTTTATACTTTTACAGATTTTTTATAAAAGGGGGTTTTTTTTTTTAATAAAACTTATTATTATCTTTAACGATATTGGAATATTGTTAACCCTAAACGCGTACGAATATAATATCGTGTTAAACCGTGTATTTTCTTGCCGTTTAACGCGTGCGTATAAAGTGAAATTGTTTATATTCATCGAAAGTATACGTGCGATAAACGTATAGGTTTTATTTTACGCTCGCAAACAGAAATGACATCTTATAAAACGATTTTTATTTTTCCATAACAACAGAATTATAGTACACTTCTCACGCGAAAACAGGTATAAATTATGCGTTTGTACGAGGACATCACATCAACTGTTAGAATTATTTTACTAATGGATTGTTTTTCGATTATATAATAATATTTTTATTTCGTGTTTATAGCAAAAATACTGAACGGTAATCCTATCGTCAATGTTTTTATTGTTCAATAAACGCGGTGGGTACGATCGTACTTTATAATATACGATTCATATTTAGGTAATGGTATCCATATAGAGGTTTTTGTTATAGTAACACGGAAGTGTCAATAACATGATGATAATAATTCGTACTATTACATTATGGGTACTTTCGATAAAATAACGACGGATCGTTAGAAAAAAAAACGTTTTATAGATATATATAAGAATAATTTTGTATTATTTTCCAGCGAATAAACGTTCGTTTAAAAATCACTTTAATATCATATAAAAATGTTCGATCTCGATAAAAATATATTCATACAATTGAGAAACTTAACAAGATCCGTTTGGATCGCGATATATATTAGATGTTACCTATTCGTTTCATCAGTTCTCCAAGAAATCACTGTTTTTGTAAAAAATAAATAATTATTTTATTTTATTAAATTATTTACAAAATATAAACGTACTTATTATATTTTACTTAAAATTTAAAATTTTATGCCCAATTTAAATCAACTTATCTTAATTACAAGTATCGAATTTTTAAGACTTTAAAGTGTTTTAGAAGAAAAAAAATATGTCTAAAATTCTTTTATACAAAAAAAAAAAAAAAAGTATATATGTATTATATATGTCTATTATTCCGTTTCACGTGAAAAACAAAATATATACCTAAGTGTTGTTAAAAATCAATAACGAATAGTTCTTATCGAAATTTTTGCCTTTTCATCCGTTCGATATTTTGTTTTATTTTATTTTTTTACTAAAATTATTCCGATCGTCGCATATCCTGTCGCGTTTATATTATTTATGGTACAGTCGTATAATCTCGCAAAATTATAATAATTTTTGATTCCCATCAAAACACGTTTGATATATTTTACTTTAAAGTAATATTTATTAGTTTACGCGTACCAATGTGCGTTCGCTGAACGTGATAAATATTAAAATGATTATCGTCTCGTTGCTTTACGCGGGGCATATATTATTACATGATACGCGTTTTACATAATTTATTATCTCGCCTTTATACGTGATATATAATTTTATGTTTATCTTCCGTCGGCCGTTTTTCAGCATCCCTTTTTAGAAATAAAAACTTCTCGTTTTTAGTCGTTCGAAATTATTATTATCAATAATTTTTCATAACGCGGTTATTTGGGATTATTATTCGATTAAACACGTGAAATCGTTCGATTATCGATGAACCGTATAGGTATACTAATCTTGAGTAATGGGATCACTCGACGTATATTGAAAAAATTAATTTTCCATCGTAAATCTGACGATTTTTCGTCGAGATATATACCTTTTCTAGATACTGACGCGACAAGAATGAAGAAAGAAAAGAAAAGATGTTTATTGACAGTTTTTATCAAATAAAATAATCATAATAATAACACCGAGGTAAAAATATGATTAGCACAATTTTATCTTTAAATTTTAAATTGTTATATCGTTTGATTTTCGATACGAATCGATGGCGGTAACATTTTTTTTTAAATTAGTAGTACCTACTATACTTCTTATATTATATTATAGTTTTTCGAAAATTCAAAATATTTTTAATTTTATCCTTGGAGACACTAATTTTAATCGATAACACTATATTGCGTCACATAAATAAATCATAATTAATTTACATATTAAACCGAATTAATTTTATATGGGTACCTACGTGGCTACGTACTTATGCGTACTTAGAGCATTTATAACGATCCCGTTCTCGTGTCCAATTATACAGTTCGAAATATTGTAATAAACTAATAATAATATTATTATTAAAATTTCCTTAAATGTTTGAACTAACCACCTTTTGAAATAATAATTAAATACGTTATTTTACTTCTTATTTCCATGTTTTACCATACATTATGATAATTTGTGTAATTAAAATAAAACATTTCGCACGACTTTTCGCCAATCAAAATTTGTCAGTTTTAATATTCACAAAATATTGCTATTAATAATCATAATATTATTATAATATTCGTACAGTTATCTACATCTACATAGTTTCGTTTCTAATTATTAGAATATAATATATTAATCCAATTATTTTACTTCAATCTTAATTCAATATTCAAAATAGGACGTTAAATTTTTTAACTACCTCTTCCTAAGCAAATTATTTTATATACGGCTGGATGTAAATTTGTAATTATTACAAATAAATGCTAAAAATAACATACGCAATAATGATTACGTTATATTCATAATTCTATATATTATTATTCTATATTAAAACATTGTTTTATCAACTCCGAAAGTTTAAAGTCTTAAACTGATCGGAAAACAACAAGACACAGTATTTGTTTTTTTATTTTCACCCATTATGGTTAAATTGATTTTGGTCGCTAAAAGATTTTCTCGTAAAGCCATTATATATTATATTATGTACTGAGACAATTCTTTCATGGACTTTGTAATTTTGAGAAAAAAAATATATATTATAGTAATAAATATAAAACCCAAGTTCTTCATATTATGTACGTTTATTGACCGGAAACTTTTACAATGTATACAATAGTATACAGTACGATTGAACGTTTTACGTTCAACATTCATGAACACGGCATACGTTATACATTCGATAATTTAAAGTTAACGTATAATTGTTCAATCACTCTGTATAATATGAAAAGCCGATTTGTTCCAGTGATGTGTTTTTTGTCGTATTTTTTAAATAACATGGGCATTGAAGACGTATTGTTTTAATTTCACCGGAAAATTTTTAAGGCAGGACATTACAAGTGTATGAATATCACACAATAAGTATCTCGCGATATTCGTAACTCTTTTAATAGTTTAAATGAATAAAAATATTGGTATTATAATTTTATGAATTTAAAAAAAAAATCGATTTCATCAAGTTATTGTTATTTAAGAATAAATTTGTTTTCCGATAATAAAATAATAATTATATTATTATTATTATTTAACTAATAACAATATTCGAAAGTAGAGTTTTAAAAATATAAAATTTTAATATGTTATCCAACTGAACCATAAAACAGTTGGACACTCTGTACACGGTTTTCGCGTTTTATGTACCTACTTATATTCTTGTAGGTCGTCGGTGTATAACACTTGTATTATACATATAAGCTATTGTGTCCCCACATAATGTCATTACAGCCATCTGTTGCTACAAAAGTCGGGTCGTAATAACGAATTTAGATTTTTTTTTTTTATCCAACGTCGAACGATAAAAACATTTTAATAAACATCGTGTAACATACGTATTATCGTATTACATAAATGCTATGTTTGTTGAACTCATTCCACGCTTTCGACAAACGGTTGAAAATGTATTATTGCAAAACAATAAAATATATTTCTAACTTTATACTTAATATATTTACGAATTTCGCGAATGTTATTTATGTAATATACGCAATATCAACATTTGGAAGGAATTTAATTTATTATATTATTTATATAAAACTACGCAATTAATGCGAGTAATTAACACCGTGAAACGAATCCATATTTTGAACAATAATATTATTATTGTAAAATAAATAAATTGTAAAATTGTCGGTTTTGAAAACAATTAGTTTGCAGTTAAAACTATAAAAAGAGTAATTAAATTTAATAAACGCCATCGTGGTTTGTGCGATAAAAACTATATAGCGATTTGTCAAAACTTAATGACCGCAGTAAAATACAGAAAATAACAATAATAATATGTCCGACGGGATATAAACGATGATGATGGACAAAGAAAATAATAATAATATTAAAATTGAATAAACCTAAATCCTTTCGTTTCAAGGATGTTATTCTCAAGATGATTAATATTATTATTATTATTTTTTTTTTAGAACTCGAATAAAAATTACAATAAAAAATTAAAACAACGGGCAATTAAAGTTGTCCGGTTAAGGTAATTTCCAAGTATACAATTAATTGCCGTTATAAACGGAATAATAAAATTTTAGCTAAACCGTATAACGACATAAAATATGAAATTGCCGTTTGAACAATATTAATATTATTACGATTGAAAAACTTTTTAAAACTGTTTATTTAAAATAAAAACAAAAACCTTTTGTTAACCTAACCGTGTGGATCGATAATAGAAACTGTAAATTTTTATATGGGTTGATAAATTTCACGTACACTCCTCATACCACAATAGAAGCCGACCGAGCACAAAAATACAATTCTTTCGATATTTAATTTAAAAAAAAGTTGATGGTTGATAAGTGATATTATTTTCTATGATTTGGTGTAACAGAACCTTTAAATATGTTATTTAACTTTGTAGACTTTGGAATATCCGCATCACGTTATGTGGGCAATAGGACTACCAAATAATATCATTAATAATTGCCGTTTTATATTAATATGTACGTTAAAAGTTCAAGGAAACGAACATTTTTGAATTATATTTTTATAAATAAAAATACTTCTATACATAAAATATATGTACATAGTTAGATTTCTATCGTCAAAACACAATAAATTAAGTCAAGAACGAATTATCGGGGACATTTTCTACCAGCTACCCGGTACACATTTTTTTTTTTTTAATATATATACAACGAAATAATATTTTCACCCTTGTATAATTAATATTTTTTAAAAAAAAATTCATTCTTTTGAAACGATTTTCGTAATTATTATTTGTTGAATCATAACTCACCGTCGAGAGAGGAGAAATATGATATATTTCTCTTTTTTGTTTGCGTTCTTCGAACAAAACAATATATTCTTTTTATTTTTAATATTTAGAACTATTCAACTTTATACTATCCGCCGGCCATCTTTAAGAGATATTAATCAACTTAAAAACGTTATCGTTAAAGTTTTTTTTTTTGAAAAATACAAATCTTGCCTAATATAGGACACGCGTAATTTAATAATAATATTATATATTATCTAGTTTCAGACTTTTTGTTTATATATACTATTAATATATTTCGTATTTTTTTTCCACGAGATAGAAATATTATACAAAGTTATCCACACTTACAGATGAAATATGAAAAAAAACTTGCATTATATTATTCGACGACCGTCGTAATAAACAACATTTAATATGAAAAAACTTGTTCTACTCTTGTTTTGGCTCCACAGCAGTCGATTTAGTCTAGACTCGAGTCTCGAAGCATGTTTATTTTATTATAAGAAAACGACCCATGAGACATATTTTTTCAAAAATATAATATACGTTTACATGACGATTAAATGTCAATACAAAACTATTACCTATAAAACAACATAACCTCAAACTTAATAATTAATTTTATATATTATTATTATTTTTAGTTTATTTTTGTGATATGATGGATTAATGATATTTGCACGTACGTTGCGAAGAAAACAATACGAATAGCCTATTAATTATTCATATTATAATATACAAATATATTATTTAAAAATTAAAATTAAAACGAGCAATTATTCTAAACAAGTATATTATGTTAATCGTGTCAGAGACGTATGATGTATATGACCATTATAATTTGTTTCATAATTATATATAAATCAATAACCGCACTCAGCGAATTATTTTCGAATCCATCCAAACTGAAATTAAAACGCAATCGTAAAATTAGTTTTCGGTTTAAAATTAAACTTTTTTAACGATAATATATGGACTAAACCGAGGTAAATCCAGAACGACATTTAAAAATTCGACGTACAACGAAAAAATTCATTTATTTTCTCTTCAAATGTTGTAGTTTTATATTTATCAAACCATATATACCTAGGTATATGATATGATTAAGATTTATTGTGCTTATGGTTAGCTTGGGTTAGTTTGGGTATGTTGACAAATTGACATACAGTGGCGTGACCGAAATTTTATTTTCTAATTACAATTTTTTAGAAACCAACCCTTTACTAAATTGTATTACTCCAAGATTCGTTAACGAAAATTTACGCCATTTCCCCTTCAAATGATGAACTACAACTATATATATAATAAATTATCTAAATTGGAAATTACTACACGCTCTAACTTACTTCAAACAAACAGAAGAAAATCAACCGTCCTTTATATTATACGATGAAATCGTCACCCTATTTCCATCGATATTTTTGAATATAGGTAATTGTTATTCTACAATATAGACTAATGACAAGAGTTTCAATCAACATATATAATTTCAGTGTCCCTTTTGAATTAGTTATATTTCATAACGAATCGCTACAAAATATATCGTAGCGATATGAAAATTATATGCTACATATTATAATAAATTGTAAAGGAAAAATGAAAAACCCTAATTTTTTTTTTTTTATAACTTTCTCAAATATTATACTACGTAATTTATACAACATTAACGCACTAGATAAAATATGGTTACTTAAAATTCAAAACTTAATTTATAATTTATAATAAAATCCATTTCACAAACAAATTTTGTGATTTCGGCTTTATAATAAATTATAATATAAATAGCATTCAAATTTATTTTATTTAAATTTAATAATTATTCTCAAATTATTTTTCAATTCTAGTACGTTCGTAAATAAATTATTAATTTATACTATAAACAATATAATATATTATATTACTAAATACTAAATCATATCCTATTATTAGGATTTACATTTGAATTTATTTATTATAATTTTATTAATACACCTTTATTATTAACGTCTCGTTTATTTGCCTCTACTATTCGCGGTGTTATCATCATTTTCAATTTTCATAACCAAATAAACAGTAGTTTCGATCGACGGTTACAATATTATTATGTTTAACTCTAATAATTTAATCAACTGAATTTAAATTAGGATATTTAACACGTTTCGATACTTTATTTATTTTTGCAAAATACAGTGTGCGTATTATCAGAAATAATACTTCCAAAATATGTACCGCTAAAATTAATATTGTTTTATGTACTTCGGTAAACTTCTCTTTACAACGATCGTAGTTATTGTTGTTGATGTTATAACAATAAACCGTAAACAACTATTTTAACGTCAACAAAAATAATAATAATAATAATAATAATAACAATGCAGTTGAATACACGAATGCGTATTAAAAATTGACGTATGGAAATGTGAGAACAAAACGGTAAAAAATTAATATATATTTTTTTCAAAAAAAAAAAAAAAAAAAAAAAAAAAAAAATTAGTTTTTCGAGTATACAAAGTATTTTTTGATAAATATAATTTGTTAGTTTACGAATTAAAATACATTGTTAAACAAACCGTTCGTGTTTCAAACGAACTACTAACTGATATAGCCATGTAGGGTTTTCAATGTTTTCATTACTGAATCCGCCTGAATATATCATTCCAATATTTTAATTTCCATCGTTTGACTAGTTTCACATTTCAATAACGTATTCGGTTATCAATCAATAAAATATATTGATATAGGACATAAAAATAAAAACAAAACAAATATTTTCACGAATTTTGATGCGAAATTCATTATGATTATTTTTTTTTTTTTAATTTATATTTATTAATGTAATTTAAAATATTTTTGAAGCAATTTTTTATTATTTGATATTATGGTAAAAAAATATCGGCTTAGTCTGTCAATTATATAATTATTAAACGTACTTCACAATAAATTAAAATGTGAAAAGAAAATAAACGAATGAGTTTTTTTTATTTACATTTTAGAATATTCTCTGCTAGTGTTTTTTTTTTTTTATAAAGTATTTAGAAATATATTTATTCGGTCATATCGAAATAACTCAAAATAATATTGTTCTAAACTTTAACTTATATAAATTATATAACAACGCCCTGACAATAGTATTTTAACATATCATTTATCTTTATTTTTTCATCTGCTCTGATATAAATATCGTTATTGTTTTCTGGTATATAATTATAATTTAAATGACACGAAATTCACTTTTCCAACGAAAACATTTGTCTGACCTATATAAATGTGTCAAATTCAAACAGTGGGCGGATGCTTACTCAAACATTATATTCAAAAATCGAATATACTTCACCAAAATAGTTCTAATGTCAATCGATTATTTTCGTGTCAAAAATATTATTATTATTATTATTTATTTTTTTTTTTTTTATCGATATAAATTGAGAGTAAGCCACTTGTTAATATTCGTATATAATAGGTAAGTACTCCTATTTATTCGATTTTTTCCCATCACGATTATTACCACAGTGAAGACTGAACTGATAATTGAATATCGTGAGTTTAACTAATTAAAATACATTTTCACACACGTACAACGAAATAATTAAGTATTTATAACGTAATAATCAACACACATTGTAATTATAAATTGAATTTGAACATTACGAGAAATACCCATGAATATAACATCAAATATTGTTTATACTTAATAAAACCATCATTTTATATTATTTTGACGTATAAAACTAACTATCATTTTAAGTATAGTAAATTTAATTGAAAATACCGTATTTTAGATTAAAATTTAGAATTTTACTCAATATTACAACATAAAAAATATGCGTATAATTCACCGACTTTTTTTTTTATGTTATATTTTTAATATAATTCAACGTCAAAAAGTAAATTGGATTCTCAATCTCAATTAAGTACAATACGATTTTATTTCCTATTTCAATATTATATAAGATTGAATGTAAAGATATACGATAAAAGTTACACACAGGGTTTTTTTTTTAAATTTCGATATGATATACCTACATTTAAAAATGTTATCAAAACACATCTTTTAATACCAGATTACGGGATGCACTCTATACGAGAATGAACTATATTCTCGTATCGACTGTAATTATGATTTATATTTTAAATAACGAATTCTTGGAATAATTACTTATTATAATACATTTCGAGTATATTATAATTATATTATTCTAAAAGCATTATACTCGTATGTTTGGCATTTGTCAAAAAATAATCTTATCGGCAATAATAACGACATAATAGAATAAAAAAATAAGGAAAATAATAATATTTTTATTTCGAATATTTTATTGTCGAATTTAGAAATACTAATAGAAATAGATATAATATTTATTTAAATTAAGTAATAAGAGGGAGGAAAATGTTTTGTTGTACATAAAAAAAATATTATTCTGTTTTTTTTTTTTTTTTTTTTTTTTAATAAAGAAAACTTGTTGAAGCATTGTCAACGACGTATTGTGTATATAGATAATATATCAACGTTTCTTTTATTTATAGATAAAAAAAACATCATGTAAATACAAATACATTATTTTTAAGTAGAGTACACAGAATTTTCGTTGACAAATACCGCCAACTATTTTATTTAGGTAAAACAATATAATATTATGTAAGTACTACGCCAAATAGCAAATAGTACTTTTTGAAACTTGAAACGTTTTTCCATAAAAATGTATACTAAACTATATATACCTACCCTCGTTTTATAAATTATATTTTCCGGAAATTATGTCATACATTTTTTCAATATTAAAAGTCTGTTATTTTTAATTGAAATAGTAACAGTTGGTTTTAGTCGTGCGTTCTTTATTATTATTTCATTTTTCTTTCTTTTTCTTTTTTTTTTTACCTTGGAAAATTATTATTAAGTTTGATAATTTAAACGTTAAACGTTTAAATACGAAGCAAAAACGATAAGAATTTAATAAAGGTAATTTTAAAACTTTTCTTTTCGTTATAATTTGAAATTAATGACGACAATTTTACAAATCATTATACGATCCGCAAAAATAAAGAAATAATAATATTATGTACTTTGTTCGTTTTTAAAGGAACTATCATATTGTGGTTGTTATACGATAGCTCTTACCGAATCGATTACAAATTATTATTATAATAATTCAAAAGTTGTTCTGTAGTTCATCTGTACACCTCGTATTACATTATTAAAATAAAACGTATTTGAAAAGCTAAATTACAAAGCGTACGTTTTTAATGACAATAAATATACATAAATATACCCTGCAAACAAAATATTTTGTATTTGATAACAATTAATTCTATAACTAAGTTTATGCTAACTAATATTTATATACATTTTTGGTTAAATAAATGAAGATATTTATTATTGCAATAATTATAATATTAATTGTATAATATTGTATACTGAAAATTATTATAAAACAAAATTCAATTTAAGTCGTTTGTTTTTTATTAAATGAATTTTTTAATTATTAACCTGATATAATTATACTGAAATATTGATAAAAAGAAAGTTACAAAAATTAATCTTAATCTAAGTCTTAGTCTAAGTCTTAAAATTAATAATCATTGTACTCGTATATTATTTTTGTTATGTCGTAATGTCGTGGTAAATAAATGACCATTTATCATTTATGTATATATACGAGACAACTGTTAAGCTACATTGTAGGTTAGGTAGTGTATAATTATTTCGAAACAAGAGTATTCGTGTACAGTTCGTAATTGATAGGAGCCGTTCACCTGTTTTAGACTTCCAGAAAAATTAGTCGTTAACTAATAAATATTATACGTTATCGAATCGGTTAGGATAACCGTTCTTAATATTATAGATGAGAATGGACAATGGTTTTAGAAATATGAAATCGGATATTAATAATTTAATAACGCATTAACCATATACAGTGTGTGCAAATGTAATGTACAATATTCTGAAGATCATAATGGATTATTCGAAAATAATAATTTTATTTTATAACACAGAAACGATACAAGTTTGAAAATATTTATTTAGCTTCGATTGTATTTTTATGTTCGAAAATAACATTGAAATATAAATATTAGTTTGTAATATAACCCTAAAATATGTAAAATAAAGGAAATATTGCGTGTATTGTTAAAAAAACGGGCACATCGTGAAATATGAAAAAAAAACCATATGAAATTGAACTGAAAACAGTTTTCCTGAAACTCGTGAAATCCACGTAGCGAATATTAATAATAACGTAAATAACTAGAAAATTGAAACTTATAATTTTTACGATCGAAAATCTAGACATTTTCTCGATTACGATATATTATCACTTTCGTTTATTATAACGTCGCGGGTAGGACGGAGGGATTATACGACGGTGAGTTGACACGGACCTAACCGTTTCGTACCTACCATATATACATATTTAAAATATAATATAATAATAAAATACAGTGGAAAACGAACAATTAATTTCCACCCCACTTCCATATGCTCTCTTGTAATTTACACTTGACCTTTTGTGGTAAATACCCGTACTGCGGTACCATAGAGTGGTATGTATACTACGCCGTACATAATATTATTGTAATATACATTTCTCCACGGTGATACACGAATATGGTAACATTAATAACAATACAAATATTGTGTACCCATGTTATTATTTTAAATTATTCAAACGGTTTTCGCGTGCTCTTTTGCAGGTCCGATCCTTGATAATCTATAACATTATTATAAACACTAAACCGCGTTCCTGGTAATACTAACGTATTTATAACCTATATAAAAAGGGCACCATACGATTTGTTTACCGGTTGATAAAAATATAGCGTTACAAATAGTCACAAAATTTCCAACCATAACATCTTCGTCGTTTTCCCCGCTTGACACACAACCATTAGGATCGCCCTGTACGTATAATATGTGCTTCACGGACCATGTGATATAATAATAATATTAATAATATACACACCTGTGCACGCGCATTATAATATAATAACACGTAGAAACAACGATAAACAGACGGCGAATTATACGTCAAAGTAAACACAGTCGTATACGAACATCTCGTATTTGGTATAAACAATTTTGCACACAAATAAACAATGTAAACAATGAAAACAACAACAATAATAATAATAATAATAATAATAATAATAATAATAATAAAATTAATAATAATAACATATTAATAATAATAATAATAATAATAATATTATTATAACGTGTTTGGCTGATGATGCGTTCGATAAATCGCACTGTTTTCTGTCGTATAATGAATGTTAACTAAAAATAGAAGAGGTATATAATGTATTGTTATACTTTTCTTCTTCTGCGAAGAAATGAATAAAAAATAATAGTAATAATAATAATTAATAAATAAATATTATGGTGATGAGATAATATAGACACGATGTTACAAGGTAATATTAGACCAAAGTAACAAGACGCTTTCTAATATTTCAGACATTAAAATTTAACACACTGCATATGGTTATAACTACTCTATCGATAATATAATATGATGGAAATTTATCGTAAGCCATGAGATAATTTTAAAAAACACAAAATTTTGATTTTATTATCTATTGATAGATAAACTTAGTCAAGATAATTATTTTTTTATTACAGCCAAGTAAATTAATCATTTATTTACAATCGATATAATATAAAAGAGTTGTAAATTTCTGAAATCAACTAAATTTCTGTTCTCAATTCTCAAATTGATAACTATTAACGGCATAATGCGTTTTATCTGTAGAAAAAATTTTGCATATATTATTCTTTGATTTAAAATTATTAGGTAAATCACATACGGATCAGAAGATATGTACGAATCATTATTTTTTAACACGTCGCTTCGGGTCGTTAACGTTTTATTTATGCGATTGACCTAGACTCATTTGAATTTTATGAATAGTTCAATGTCATAAAAGGTCATCGTCATTCCTAAATACTCGTATTGATATATAATATGAACACTGAGAAAATCTAACGTTTTCCATTAAGGTTAATAAACATTTTCGCGGAAAATCCTAACATTTCCAAATTCAAATACAATTAATATATAATTAATTAATTATATTCGAATTAACGAGTAGTAAAGTAATAGCTAATCGTTTTATTATTAGTTATTACCTATAGTATAACAGATTTATACGAAAATTAATTTCACCTTATAAATAATATACCTACCATTATAATAATTGTATTTTCTTCGTCGAAACAGAGATGTAGTGGGGTAGATGTGGAGGATCGATATGATGTCGCTCGTTAGCGATTCACTCGTTCCCTTCGTGAAAGTCAGATGACAAATGGTCTTGAGTTTTCCGGACGTTGACGCCAAAACAACCGTTATAATACGAATTTGCTCGCCTAAATGTATATGATATTTGTTGCGAAGATTTTCGGCGCCGTCTGTTTTCCCAGCCGAGAACAGATCGCGATTTATTGCTCTTGTCTATATTTTCGCTTCCCATCCGTTCTTTGCCGTTACAATAATTCTCATCGTGAAGGCAGGCGCTTTACCAAGATCAGAAAACTTGGTTTTATGTTTTGCGCTTCGTTCCCACGTCTGCACATAATACAGTGTAATAAACTTGATACGAAAACTAGACATATTAGGAAATGACTATTCAATAAATCATTTTAGTCACTTCTTGGTTCGGGATAAGGTCGGATCACTTCCTTTAAATTCGATTCCGTGATTTGTTTAAAATCATGGTCGGAATGATCGTCGTCTGTTATTACAATGACAATATTATTATTAATAATATTTATTAAAATTACAAAAAAAAAAAAAAAATGTAAACTATTTACCCTAAAAACTATGTTAATATTTTTTATATCTAATTACATTTAATTAAAGTTAAATTTTCTATTTATTATACGAGTATATAGAAGTGAAATAATTAATAATTCGTTTAAGATTATCATTACAGTAATTTATTAACGTTATTATATTTTTATACTTATACACTCCAATTAAACATAATTTATTATTTAATTTTTCGTATTTACAGTGAGGATAAACTGTTCGTCCGTTCCGACGACACTTTATAACTATACGATCAGCGTGAACGGAAAACTGTTGGCCCGAGGACAACCTACGGCAACAGAGGTCAATTTACTGACGTTCAACTGGTCGGCGACAACGACCGATCAACAAACGCACAGATATCTCGTTTTCAAGTAAGTGCACCAAAATTAGTTTTCAAGAATTATCTTTAACCTAGTAGAGGTTAATATTTTTAAATTTTTCTTTATAATAATAATACCGAATAATTTTACTAATAATTAAAATTAAATTAAATTAATACTCTAAGTTTATAATAGAATTTGCATATTTTTACATTTTAATTTATTGACGTTTACATTAAGATAACGTAAAGTAAAACGAATTAAACTAGACTTAACCACACTTAACCAAATAAGACCTGACTAAGTTTAGTAGTATTAATTATACGACGCGTAAATACAATATAATTTAAAATGTAAGAATGTAGATGATATAGATGGTACGCAACGTGAAAGAATAACTAAATTTAAATGTGTCATTATAAATATTAAAGTTTGCTTTGTAGAATATGTATAATAAAAATAATAATAAGTATGTTATTTTAATGATCAGACTTATATTTAACAAAGTAGAAATAAATATTTTAACCGGGCCAATATGTTCAAATTACTAACAAATGAAATGTTTGAAACACAATCCTGATTATCAGAAAAACTCATTATTTCCACTTTTACAAATCTTATCATTGTAATGACTAATGATCAAATATATTATTGTACGCGCGAATTACTGATTTATTATTTTTAGTTTTCATTACAAACTCATTGATATTTCAAAATAATATATTTATTCAAATTATAATTTCCAATAGTTATATACACAATTTAGATTTTTGTTAACGGGTTCTCAAAATAATTACACCATTTGGGTAGGTGAAAATTAATCAACTCTCATAAAGGTTGTCAGGCACATGATAGGCGTTTACCTACTAACTACTACTAACTTAATTTCATCGTGTGCCTGTATATCATTATTGCAATGCGCTTCATTTATATTTAAAATCATTCAGTTATTCATATCAACTCTGTAAAATATAATTATATTACATTCGTATTTTGGTGGTGTGTCGATTGAATTGCAATAATACCATATGACATATTATATTGGAATTTGGAACATATTAATACAAGTTATTTCGTCATTCAACAATTAATCATTTCGTTATTCAATATTCTACAAGTAATTATAAATTATATCGTATAGCTATAAAATTATTTTTTACTTTTTTATCTCATTTAGTCATAATACTACCTGATAATAAGAATAATATGTTTTAGAAATAAAATAATTGTTGTGACAGCGGGTTGTATAGGCAATACGAGTCCAGAACTGGGCGGGTCTAGTTGGATACTTTATTTTTAAATATTAGATTGTAATGTAATAACAGATCGTTCGGTACATTGCGAATATGAAGTTATTTCGGAACTCTGGTGATTGTTTTTTTTTAGGAACAATTTGTTTTCCATAATATGACCTGAACATATTTCGGGCTTCCGCGACCGGTCGACTGCATTTCTCCTATATAAGGTTCGATTTTTCGAGACTTATTGTTTAAAAATCTACATCATTAATCTACACATGTCAGAAATCTACAGTTATTTTCATTTTATTTAAAATCTCAAATTATTTTTGGAAATTTGAAATTCAAATTTTTAAGTACTTTTATAACAATTTTAGTGGACTCATTGAGTTTAAGAATTTATACCGTGTAACAGTAGTTAGGTATATATATAAAATACGTGTAAAGAAAGTTATTTTTCATTTTTGCAATTTCGGTACATACATAATACTAATATATACATTTTGAGATACTAAACATTAAATCATATGATCGTATATATCTATCGTGCGTATAGGGAGAACATTCCGAGGCGTAGAAAACGTGTTCATACATGACAATGATAAATGTCTTGTAAGGAGACGGAATAAGAGAAATATATCTACTGAAGCATTTCTTCGATACCGGCAACGTGCAAAAAACAACTAAAACCTAACCATAGTTACTTAAACTATACGGTCGAACGTGATTGTGTTACCACGTTAATACCACCGTAATTCTATATATTTCTAGTTAACATACTAATAATATACTACTAAGTCTTGTGTTTTGATTTACTTTTGATATTGGTTAAAAATAATATATCTTGAAATCAGTTTGTTCTTAGGAATTTTATAATTTTGTCTTGTCCACTCATATTTTAATAGGTCAATAGGATACGAAAATATTTTAAAAATCAAACAATAAAAGAAGAGCTTATACTACTGTGGAAGAGATACAAGTATAAAGAGTTGAATTTTGATTAAAATTTGAATGTAATCAATGCCAATCAATAATCATTATATTTGTGAAAACAATTTTGAGGGAAATTCATCAGATAATATGAGTAGGTATATGTATTTAATAATTATTTTTACATTTATACAGCTTTACGTTCAATATAAATGCTTATAAAACAACTAAATGAGTCCTCTAATACCCAAATCTGACAGTACTTTGTTCCGAATCGTTTTTTTTTGTAATATAATGATTTATCATTGCATTAAAATTTTAATCAAAATTTAACACTGTCCTCTTTACACCTGTTTCTCTTCCACAGAAGTATCAGCTCTTCTTTTTATACCTAAAACAGCTATATAAAAAATTTAAAAAATAGTTAAATTTAATATTTATAATAATTTAGAACTGAATTACCATGTAATGTGTACTTGAGCTTCAATAAAATTTTCAACATTTTTTGTCAATTTAATTTAACATTATTGTAAAATATTGAAAATAAAAAGAAGTTTCAACTTAATACACATAAAAAAAAAAAAAATTTTAATTTAAGATTATTCTAATATTTTGAAACAATGTTAACCAATATGAGTATGCTTCAATCAAATTTAGAAATTTTTATCGAAAAATTATTGAGATATAATAAGAACAATCCTTATAATATAGATTCTTAGATTTCCGTGTACACAAAAAATAACAACATTAAACAGCTATAAAAAAATTGAGACTTGAATTTTCCCGAATATTTTGGGAACGTGTTAAGTAATATGTGATTATACTTCAGTAAAATTTTTATATTTTAAAACCCAAAATTGTCAATTTTATCAATCATTATAGAGATAAAAACAAGAATTTTAGGAAATATTCGATGTTCTATATTGAACTATTGACTGTGTAAAGAAATGTTGAAAACTGAATGTCGGTGTAGATCGTTCTTGTTTCCGTAGCTATGAGTCCGGAGTCTTGAAGATGTAGACTGGACCGCTGCTGTGACTGGAATGAATAATTTCGGTCAGTCGTTTGCCTTTTATGCTATTTTTTGAATGTGACGAGCTTCTTTAATTGGTCGTCCAATCACAGCTCGTCATTACAGGCTTGGTTGTGTTCGTGCATGCGCGTCTACGATAGGAGTATATATTTTTACCGTACCGCCCAGTACCGGAAACATATGCTATTAGTTAAAATTCAGAGCATTATTTCAGATAAAAAAAAAAAAGACACACATCATCATTGTAAAACCAATATATTTTTCACTTCGCTCAAAATCTAAAATGCGTTTAGTACAGCCGAAAATAATGATTTAATAAAAAGATAAATAAAATAGGAGAGAGCAGTGTGGATAAAAGTACGAGTAGGTACTATATTATATTATATTATTGCATTATTATTATCGTTATTTAAAACTATTGAAAATAGTATAGAAATCGAAAGAACCGAAAACACAACGAAAGTAAAAACATTAAAGTATTAAGTTTTCAAATGCCCGAAGCACGGAAAACTAAACAGGAAGTTATAAAGTTTAAATGCCGATAACCGTGACTTAATATTAGGTACATAAGAATTATGTTACATAAAAAAAGTTTCGTCCAACTATAAAACCATTGTTGTGAGGTTTTAAAATTTATTTTTTTTAAATATAAATAAAATATTATATCGCAAAATACGCTCTACTAATTTTCTATATTACCTATCAGTTTTTAAGTATTGATTCATGTGAAAAAAATATATTTTACATACTTTATGGCTCACTTTAAAAACTTTAAAGGCGGTAAGAAATATCGGTCAAAACGAATAAATAAACTGTTTATAATTAAGCCTAAGGAAAATTTTATAATTTTTTTTTATTTTAATTTTATTTTTCTATAAATAGTAGTAGTTGCTTGAAATTTGCGAACTGTGAAAACTGTGAAAACTGCTGAAATTGCGGAAAAAAGAAGAAAGAAATCCAGATATGAAACACTAATAATTTTAAAGCGTTACATCGATTAGATTTGGACACTATTTAATTACACATAAAATTATACAAATCTTTTTTTACAGACGGGGTAGTAAATTTCATATTGTTTGAAGAACGTATAAATATTGTTAGAATTGCTGGGAAAATTATTGACAGAATTTCATAAACTGTGGTTTATAATACTATTGTTATTAATTTAAATTCTTATAAATAAAAACTGTAATTATAACAATTAGTTAAAATAAACAACTCATAAAATAATATAATAGCATATAAATTTTTTTTTTATGAAAAGAGATCGCAAAATTCAATTTGTGATTTGAGATGAACTAAAGTATATTTTACTGTAGAGAAATTTGAACTTTATTGAAATCTTTTCTTAAAAAAAAAACAAAATTAAATACGTTGTTAATTAAAATATAGATCTCTGCAGACATGACGTCACGAACAATGAGAATTCGAAGACAATATTATGACGTGATAATATAATTAATAGTGATCACACATTTATATTGAAATGGTGCCAACCTTATTTTTACTATTCGTCTGTCACGGCTACGGTATACATATTATACCTATATATAATTTACACTGTACAGTTTTCATCATTAAATTATTCCAATTGAATACTAATGACACGATGCCAAATCTTTTGTCTATTATTATAGCAAGCAATGTTTTCATAAAAATAATGTTCGTATAATGAGATGTACGATTTTAATTTTTCTCAATTAAAACGCGATATAATAATATTAATTTCGACTCATTATAATTTTTGCAGATCATTGTCCGACGAAACGTTTCTAAAATCTCTCACTGATATTAATAATTTCCTATCGTTTTATTAATAAATTATACAACCGACGACAGGGACATCCGTTCATCCGGATTTCACTAGGACATCGGATATCCGAATTGTTAAAGCAACTATAGCCCCCATTGAATTGCCGGAAATCTGTCAAGAATCTAATCCCTTTCGTACTCCGGTAATCGGTTATCGTTTTTTTTTCTCCCCCATAATAATCTGTCGGTTCAATCGTTTAATGATTTCGAATTTTTCATTTGTTTCGATATATATTTTTGCACATTTATTGGTATTTTTTTTCTATCCAACAGTTATCACACGATTCAATAACCAGACTAACCGTTTGAAAAACGCTGCAACAAGCTAATAACATTGATAAACTATACCTACATAAATATATTTCATATTTACAGTTGCGTTCTCCCGTTAAAACGTATATTTTTTTCTTGTTCAATTATAGTTTTTTGCTTAACACAAATAACTTAATTTTTTATTATTCATATTATAACATAATCATTTAATTTTGTTTTTAAATATTGTAAATTTAAGATACATATTTTTTTTTTTTTATATAAAAGTTTGTAACTGTTTAAACTTAAACGCACGCAATGCGACCGAGGAATTGTAATAATATTTAATTTATTTTAATGGACGAATATTTTATCGATTTTAATTTATTCTTTCGTAGGAAAATATTTTGCGTCGTATATTAAATCATAAAATTTCCATTTATTTATCAATTCGGTTAATAAATGACAAAATGTGAATCGTAACGTCCACTAATACCCTTAATAATCTTAAATTATAATACCTACCGTATATGTTTACGAGGGGATTTTATTTTATACCTATTTTTATTATATACGCATAGAATCGAAATGCAAGACACATTTTAATCTAACGTAATAGATTCAATTTAAACTTGAAGTTTATCCTTTTCCTAATGAGACTTCATAATAAAGTATATTTTATGTGTGTATAGTTTATAAAGTCATTATTTTCTTATTTACTCGCCATTATAATATTCTATTTGCATGTTAGTGAAATCAAATAATCAATAGAATGAGTATCTACTTATATTATTACGAGTAGTTCAGCACTTAGTAGTTTAATTTTATTACTTTATAATAAGTATAATACTATTAAATTAAAAAAAAAAAAGTAATTTTAACGAAGCTTTGTTTTTAATAATAATATAGTATGTTAAATTATTTATTAAGTAGTAAATTAAAATGCGGATCAAATAAATCAATTATTATTTGAATCGAACAATTTCTTTTGGTTCAAATTACATTTCAATTAAATAATTAATATATTATTATGTATTTATTATACACGTCATAAAGTCATAAAACAATCGTTGAAAGATTTAACAAAAAATAAAATAAACTAATTAAATGCAAAAGTTTAAGACGACTCAATTTGAATGCTTATATCTTATATGTATGCATGTAATGTGTATAATATCGTATGAGTTTTACCTATTTTTCTATTATATAATATTAAAAATAAAAATAATACTAAATATATAAATTGTAACAATTTTCGTATTTTATTCTATATTCGTATTTTTTTCATTAATATTGTAATTATAATATTTTATGAATTCAATTTTAAATATTTATTATATCGATCGAATTTAATAGAAACATATCATAATCGATAAATTCCATAGTGACTGATACATCAATACATCATTATGAATTAATATTTATTACAATAATAGTCAAATGATGGCAACGAATTCGTGTCATTGATGGTACGTGCGGATCTCAGTATTATTACCTGGTTTATATTTTATACCTTATACCAATGATTTATACCGTATTATATCCGGTGACCTACATGTTGTCCATACATATTTTTAAAATATTTAAATTGCAATTTCGATATTAATGCACACTGAAAAAGCTGTTGATACGCCGAGGATAAATAGACTTACCTACTCGAATAATACTCCTACACTCGTACGTCATGATCAAAGTGAATACATTATTCATTGTAAACTAGTATTTAGATTAGAAAAAATATTCTTTTTGAACTTCAATTTTTTTCATGTAAATTTATTTTTTGTCTGTCGAAGATATTATTCTACATTTTTAAAATTACTTGACATTAGATTAATACAATACTGATTTATATATTATTATATATTTTTGTATTCGTTGTTATTTATTATTGTGTGTCAAACACGAATTTATAGATATAAAAATAATTTGTAAATAACATAACTAAATAATCGATATTAGAACTCTTAGAAAATAAAATAAAAACTTACTGAACATTTTTAGTTTCACAATTCGAATGATTAGAAAAGTTACACAGTTCTTGTTATATAAACGTATATATTTTTATTTTTTTATTTTTAACCGTTGTTTTTTTCAATTGAGTTCTCTTTATTATCTGAGTTTTAATAATATTATCATAATCATAATAATAAAGATAACATTTTTATCTTTTATGAAGATGTGCATTATTGTTTTTGAAATTTCTCAGACGTTTAAAACAACTTATTATGTTTTTATTAATTATTAAATATTATTTAAAATTTAGAACAACAGTACATTAAATTTTTTTAAATTGTATAGGATAGTATTGTATTTTTAGATTAAGATTTGAATGTAATGATATATCATCCTATTCGAAAAAATGATTCTTAGAGAAGTGCTTACCTACTAATCAAATATTATAGATATAACTACTTATTGTTAGTAGTTATTAATTAAAATTTTCACATATTGATTAAATACATACTCATTTAAATTTAAAACGTAAGGTTCCAACATTTGATCACATATACAAAAGTACCTACGAGTATGTAAATACCGAACAAAATTTCCAAGTATCTAAATTCAATATTTATTGACTTAATGTAAAATACTTGAAATAAAATTCGTCAAAATTTTCTATTAATATTGTTTAATATTCGTTAGTTTTTGGTTGTTTTTTCGTATAAACTCATTTTTAAAAACTTCTAAAATTGACCTAAATAATACTACCAACTAAATGCAGTTCTTTATCGGAAACTATGCTATTCGTGGTTATCGGTCCATTATTTTTAGTCAAAATAGTGCCTTTAGCACAAAAGAAAGGACACACCTCATTATAAAGTCAAATACATTCCTCGCTTTGTTTGGAATTGAAAAATAATAGTGTATTTAATTTACGAATGTAATCTTAAGGTTTTAATGGCTAAATTATAAAATATATTTAAAAGTGTAACTTACAAGGTCTAATTATATTATATTAATTATGGTAATTTCATCAGTCATACGTCATAAATCATTCTTTTTAATAATGTCAGTATGAAATTTTTGATATCCGTATATAATGAATTACAGTGCATTAAATTCATATTCATAATTATTATATACTCGTACATAAATACATAATACAATATATTAATATGGCTTCGATTTCAATTAAAATAATAGCATAATTCCACAAAATCGTAGCATTAAATGCATTGATATTATCGTTTGTTGACGATTTTAAAATATTCGTCGAAATATTTTAATAGGTTACAAAATATTACGCTTTGGATGGATATTCAAATATTTGGATACCGGTTAAACGGTTATAATGGAAATTCTAGTGAAAGTATATTTACTTTTTCCACGCTCGTAAAATTATTTGATCGATAAAATTTATTTATATTTTCGCTGATATACCAACCATATTTCCGGTAGTCACAAAACTAATTGTATTTTTAAACGTTAATTCTGCTGTTTTGTCTTTTTGTAAAAAAAAGTCTTTCGTTGGTAAAATACATTAACGTAGGTAGTCCAAACGCTTTGATCGTTATTAGAGATGAAACATACGTACCCGGGAAATTCATTAAATATTTTACTAGCTTCCTTTATTGAAATTCATATTTACATAATAATTTACAGTCATGTGAGTATAGTGCGCACGCGTGACATGAAAATATTATATAACAGATTAAATTATTATATTCTATAAACATGACTACATTGCAAGGGAATGTTACTAATTTGAAAATCACAATCGGACATTGTTTGAATATGAAATTAAAAAAATGATTTCACGCAGTTTAACATTTAAATTAAACTCTAAATGGATTGAAAATTATATTTTCCTACTAAAAAAAATTTGTTTCTCTGCCAATTTTATAATCAGCCTGCCCACATCAGACCACTAGTTTATAGGTTAGATCAATGGTTTTCAACCTTTTATTATGAATCGCATGACCCCTCTGTTTTTTTTTTTTTTTTTTTTTTTTTTGTAAGACCCCTTAATTTTGTTAATAATAAAAAGAGATAATATTTTTTAAATGCTATGTTATTAAATGATATTACGATAAAAATATATTAACGATATTTACCTTTACACACCAACAAAAATATATCGCCATTATACGGGAAAATGTAAAGTTTAAATTCATTATTGCAGACAAGTTTATGCCATTACGGCAAGCTATTATCGTTTCAAATTAAATATCCAATATAAATAAAATTTCTAACTCTAAAATCGTTTTAAAATATTTTACTTGAACGTTATAAATATATTTTATTTGATGAAATATACATTATTTCTGACGACCCCACAATATTTATTCGCGACCCCCCAGATTGAAAACCACTGGGTTAGATAATAAATATTTCAGCCGTTAGCATTACATTTTGTTTTCTCTAACAATTATGGATGACCACAATAATCCCACTTTTATAATAATTATTGAAGTGTAAAGTATGACAATAAATTTTAATATTTTTTTTTCTTACGTTATCAAAATTTAAAATAATTTACAATGAAGAAATGTGATAAAACACATTTTTATATTGTTTCGTTGGAATATTCGAAAATAATATTAGAGAAAACTATTATTTTATTGTTACTCGTAGTTTTTGTTGAAATTTACAAACAAAAGGGATTAATCACAAACTTATATGCGCATAAAACACTTCGTAATAATATAATAAATTCATTAAAATTATTCATGTTTGAAATTTTATTAGATTTTTTTATATTACTTACGTTATAACTTATAATATTACCGCCGAATTAGACATGTATCATATATATAGTTTAAAAATCGTTTAAAAAACTTAAATATTGATTGGACTTAAGCGAACGAAGTTTAATGATTGGTTTTTATATAACACATGTCGCAATAAAAAATAAAAAAAAACATAAAAATTTAATAAAAACTGTCGAAATATTACATTGTAAAATAAACGAACCTCTATATTATTGAATCTATAACTTTTCTGCGATAACCTGCAACGAATGAACGGTCGTCAATCCAAATATAATATTATTTTATTTCTGGATATATACCAAGCAATATTTTTTCACACCGTTTCCATTAATACGTCGATAAAGTCGTCGAATGCATTCTTCGAGTATTATTGAATCGAAGTTTTATATTATTATTATTATATATGTACAATATATTTGACACAATACTCGACGACGTATTATTATTAGTCGCGTGTCACAACAATATAACAAAATCAATATAAATATTATATGTATAAGTACCTATATATTTCCTAATAGTGAATCCATTTGAAAGAATTTTGAATAAACTTTTTTCGAAATCGGTTGACTCGTCCAGTAAATTTCTATTCTATAAAAGAAAAAAAAACGTATACATCCCGTTCGTAAGGTACTCTTTAATGATGAAAAATTTAACGACAGTTGAATAATATACTTCATATTATGATTTATGAAAGTATACATATTTATTTTTAATAATTTCAATAATTTATAAATCGATTTACGTACCGAGTTAAAACGAAAAAGAACAATATAATATAATTTTCCAGACTTTGTAAACTCAGATCAATTTCTCATGATAATATTAATTCGAAAGTACATTAAATTACACAAAATCCATTGATTCATAAATTAATTCATATGTATTTTATTATAAATATATCATATTAAAATAGCTAAACGAATTAAATTAGAAATTCAAATGGATTTGACGTTAAAAAATAATAATTCTATTTCAACGATATGTTTTAATGCCATTACTTGGCTTTTTATTCCGTGCACTTATAATTATTATACTTAACAAATAATCAACGAATGAGCACGCGTTTGAGACTTACATAATCCCCAATCATCATTCCATCGTTAAATTTGCTAAGAGTATAAAAAAAAGCTTGTGACATTTTTACTATTATGGACCACGGTTAATATTATTACCCGTTAAGTAAAATTACTTCGTAAGAGTTTACAAAATCCCAGGATAGTTTTAACTCTTCCCCTTCCTCCCTAAATTTTTTCCCTCGGGGTATAGTAATGACCAAACCTCGATTAGTAAAATAGTTTGATATTAGGTTACAGAGTCCCATGATTCCGGTTCATAATAAGGAAATTATGTAATCGAAAGTATTTGAAACTATTTATCGACCACAACCAGTGTTTGATTTGGAGAAAAAAAAGAAGGGGGACTATCAGACTTTCAAAAAAATTAGCGTCCCCCCAAATATGCTTAAGTACATGTAATATCATAGGGGATTTAATAATTAGTAGGGGTACGCTCAAAAAAATAAAAAATAGAAGAGGTACTCCGTCCCCCCGCGTCCCCCCTCAAATCAAGCACTGACCACAACAATCCCATCGTAAACAAATGGGTTGCCCAAAACATCAACGATTAATCACCAGGGAATCCTTTAATCCTTTATGTATAACTTTGAGAGAAAACCACCAGAAACATGTTACCACGAACAGTGTCATTCCAATATAATGATGTAGTTGTACTATGAAAATATAATAATATTTACAACTAACACGGTATCGGTTACTGATTTAATACCATCATTATGTTACTATATTGTTCACTTTTACATCTGATGCTCATTAAAATTCAGTTAGATTAGGTAAGTTGTTACGATTTTGTTGGAATATTGGATTTTCTATTATCTATATAAGTAAAAATTGTACCTAAGTACACTTAAAATGACTTTAAGAACGCATTTAGTAGAGCAGGTACAAGAATGGGACATGAATTATTATCAAAACAGAGATTTTAATCAATAATACATTTATAAGAGACGAAATGTAAGAACAACGTCGGTTAATTTTTTTTCCAACACATAATTTTTTTTAGTTTTTACAAAAATATATTGAAATTTCGTGTTTCCGTAATCCGTATATTTTTTACGTGTAGAATCACGTGTAAAATGTAAAACCCGCTAAAACTAGTGTTTTACGTAGTGAAAAAGATTTTGAAGAAAATAATAGCTGCCTTTTTTTGAAATATATACTTTGATTTGATGTTGAATAATTGTTGTTAGCAACAAAAAAATCAAGAACACTCCAAGCAAAATGCATTTTGCATCCAAATACACACTCGACGTCCATTTTCGTCACTATTATAACATAATAATGATTATTATTATTATTATTATTATTCAATTGTATAATATAATATCTTTCAATGAAATATTTAGACTATACAGAATAAAAATAAGACATTAAAACACGAATAATATAATACGTATAAGTAACGCGTAAATCTTTATTTCGTTTTTTTGTGCACTGACTTTGACGTCCGTCGTGAAATTACAAAATAATGCGAACAACTCGGTCGGGTTCAGATTCGCTCTGTGCATAATTTGACATACGTATATAATATAATATAATATAATATATAATATAACCGTCGTCTCGTATTGTTCTTCTGACTTATACTCAGAATATAAACATTTTCGTTTTATTTAAAATAATAAAAAAAATACAAAAAAGTTTTTCTATTTAAAATATTTTATACTTTTGTATTCGACGTCGCACAAAGGTACATAATATTATATTATTATAATCTGTTTTGTAAACGCGAAGAACGTACATCGTTATTTTTATTCATGGCGAATAATTTAAATATTTTGAATGTATCGGTAGTATGTACAAGTATACAAAACATCATCGTAGTTGTTGTGTGGACATTATTATAATCGACGTTACCGCGGTTATCTCACGATATAATACGGTATAAACCGGCGTACTTCCGTATGGTTCGGTTTGATTGTTTATACGTTTTAAGTTTAAACAAACAAATGCGTATAGATTATTATAGACAACTTATATACGTATAAACATCACGGTAATTAGTTTTAATAATTATGATAGTTATCACAGAAAAACCACTTTTCAGAACGCTCACTGCACAGTATTGAAATTAATTTAATAATTACTATACAAAATTATAATATTACATATAAATTTATAACAATCGCGGCGTTTATATTACCTATAATTCAGTTGCCGTTATATTGCACGATCATAATATTATTATACTAGTTGCATCCCAAGGACATAAATAATGATAAATGATACTAACTAATTGCGTTTCGGCGTTACGGCCGGGGTTCAGTTACCTGGTTTGCTAAATACAATAGTACATTTCCTTTTTGGGATAACACCCAACTTAACCTAACCGTAATTCCAAACAGTTATAACATTCTTCTTCGACGAAATACTAACTGTCCCGTGCCAAATGTACAATCGATTGTCTTTGTTTTATTTATACACGAAGACCAAATATCTATCTATATATATATATAAATATATAGATAAAATTGACCAATTTTAATATAAATATTTTATAAAATGCCGACTTTTTTTCAGAGTTTTTTTTTTTTAAATAAGTTGAAGGTCATAATTAATCTGAAGTCAATAAGGTCATTTTAATATAGTACAACAAAAACATATAAACGAAATAAAATAGCAAATAATAATTGGTCAAACCAGTTCAATTTCATCAAAACGTCACATTGGTCCTTTTCTACCAACCCACGAAAGTTAAATTACAACAATTTTGTTTAAAGTATTATCTCGTATTTTCATTATTGATTCATATCTTCATTTAAGAAAGGTTTCGTTTAGTAGACTAATAATTTTAATAATATTTGAGGGATGAGACGACAAACAAACGATTTAAATTGGATTGGTAGTGTGTGCGTGTTGTTTAAAGGTTCATAAACGTAAATATTAATACGTTATTATTATATTATAATGGTTTGAATTCGCAATTTTAGTCGCGCAGTTTTTCCATCATTTTGTCCCAAAGGATTATTTTATCTTAATCGCAATATTCGCGTTTATATTTACGTTACGCGGCGTATAAATTCAATAAAAACAAACATTCAAGGCGAAAAATGTTGCGGATTTATTATAAATCGCAAATAAATACACAATAATAATATATAACGATGAGAACAAGGTAACGTCGGTCGTTAAATATTAACCAATATGATTTTCACGTTATGTTTCAGGTTAGAATATAGTTCGTTGGGAGTGCCAGAGATCAATCAAATAAGGAAGAAGATAACGATGTTAAAAGGTAAATACGATAAAAACAACTAGGAAGATGATTAATTATAGAAAGCATTTCTTACCATATTTAAGCGTCTTCATAAATCGCAGCTCACCGTGATAATAATAATACAGTTATCTATATTGTTTGAAGACATATTTTCACATTATTATAAACTATAGTCACGATAATTTGGTATTATACCATAAAATGAGACTAATAAAAGTTTTTAAAGTTCATTAAAATATTCTTAAATAATTGAATAAAGATTATAATAATTATCAAATATGTCGAACGAAAATTAAGATTAACAACAAGTAAATTACAAAATTTAAACAATCACAGATCTAGAATTTTTTATATCTACAACGACAATGTCGAGATTCGTTGTATCCGTTTTCTGAACAGTAAAATAAACATTAACGAACAGCGTGCGTCAATTAATGATGTTAACTCTGCTTTTTCAACGTTTAAAACTGCAGTTCTTATCACTTTATCAGCACGTTTGTGTATTAAATATAACCGAATATATTCATAAACATGGTATAATACCTACTTGTATTTCAATCTATTATTACCTATTTATTATAATGTTACAAAAATATAATAAAAATAGATAAAAATTATACCACGGTTATAAACGTCTTTGAATTTCTATCAAATTAATACGTATTTTAAAAGTTGACATTCCTATATGATATACAACGTTTTTCGTTGTGGAATTTGCTTATATGCTTATATCCGCGTCATGTATCTGTTATTACTGTGGTATTGCATAATATCGATATAAACGTAAACGAGCAGTTTCGAGAAAAAGATAATATCGCGATATAGCTAAATCGTTTCCACCATCCGCCATCGAACGCTCCGAACGGTTTCTCGTCGATCGCGACCGTGCTAACTCGCAAACGGTAATGCCAACTTAAGGTCAATAATATACGTTTATATATTTTTAGATTGTGAACTGTACCTGTTGGCCGCCGAATGGGGTCGTCTGTCTTCCAGAGATCTGCCGCAATCGTCGTACGGACAACAACAACAGCAGCAGCAGACTTGCGTGGTCAAGTTACCACCGAAGCACCGAGCTCGGTTAGTACTGGACCTGACCAAGCTGAACGTGCCGTGCAAACGCGGCCGATTTCAGGTATCCGGTCACCAGACGGTATGCGGTAAACTGGAGGACCTCCGGGACGCGGACCGGCATTACGTGTTAGACGCCGGCCGTCCGTCCACAATCACCTGGACAACGACCACGTCGGGACGGCGATCCACGTTCTCGCTAGTCTACCGGCTGGCCGCTAGCTGCTTTGATAACGATATAGCTCAACAAAACGGCACCGTTGTATTTACGCCTGGGTCGGAATGCCGGTATAAGGTCACTCAGCCCTATGGTTACCGGTTACGGTTGCTCATCAGCTCCGTGCCTTATGCGCCGCGTCAGGACGGATCGGACGCGGACACAACCATTGGGGATACGATGGACGTATTATCGGCCACTGCCAAACCGATGATGGTAAGCGTTTAAGTGTATGCTATCCTTAACTAAACTAACCTAATCATACGCAAGCAATATATACAATTTATTCGCTCCTACCACTCTCATCCACATTATATAGATATAC
Source organism: Tetraneura akinire (assembly GCA_021307375.1). NCBI lineage: Eukaryota > Metazoa > Arthropoda > Insecta > Hemiptera > Aphididae > Tetraneura > Tetraneura akinire. The sequence continues at coordinate 1,233,895 of JAIUCT010000133.1, read as the reverse complement.
CTACCTAATACAATTTATTATAATACCTATAAATCCTTAATTAAGTAAAACTATAATAACATCCATGTTTATGTTATTATAAGAATATAAGAAATTTAATAATATATATTCGCTAGGATGGGAGCATGATAAATAAATGCGAATTATTCTCAACATAAGTACATAACCATTGCGGTCGCAGGTCAATACGCGTATGATCGTAATTTGATTAAATTATACTTATATAAAATATTTATGTAGCATAACTAGTAGGAAACCAAATCGAAAACAAAATTATCTGGAAATAAAAAATGAAAATAAAAAACCTGAAATAGACAAAAATTAATCTTGTATCTCTTGTTATTGTTCAGAAAAATGAATAATAACTACCAACATAAAAATTTGAGCAATTTATTTTCATTTTTTTTATGAAAATTTTTTTAAGAAACTAAATATATTTTCTAATAAGTAATAACTATAAAAACATAATCATAATATTCTTTAAAACTACAATAACAAGCACGTACATAAAATAAAATATTGGTGGTGGGAGGGCCAGTTACAAAATATAATAATACAAACTAAAGTATAAAACCCAATTTTCTTTGGTAACTTAGCAAATATATCGATAATTTATTCCACATATAAATAAAAAATTCGATGTATTTTGTTTTATTAGGGCCAATCCAGTAAATCTGATTTCCCTCATATTGTTTCGTAATTTGATTTAATTTTCAAAGAAATTTCTGGTGATGGGAAGGGATTTAACCCTAAAACCTCCCTGTATACGTTACGTGCCTGAATAATAATAATACGTCATTGTATTTAAAATACTTTAATTAGGAAAAAATCCAAATATGCAAAAAGTTGAATTTTTTACGAAGCGAAAAAACGTAAAATACTGAATAAGGATAAAGCTGAAAAAAATATGAATTTATTAAATCCGTTAATGAACATTCGAGTTATTGACACATGTGAAAAAATGTAATATACTGTAACAAATTGTTAATAGTGTCACAAAAGAATTTTAAGTGTTGCTATAAAAACAAACAAACAATAATAAATGATGCAAAAAACTTAATTAAATGTAATTTTTAATTTCAAAAAATCGATCTGATTAAAATATACGAGTATTACTGTTGTTTAGGTAATCCTGAATGGACAATTTACAGAAACAGAAAACTAACCTGACAGGTTAAGATATGATATTTAAATATATTTTCAGTGTAACCACTAACCATTATCAGGATAATATGAAATCCTACCCCCTATTTCTTATTCGTATAGTCTTGTGAAATTCTCACAAAATTAATTTTAACCCACTTACCGGGGCATGCCTAAGATCAACTTTAATTATATTATTTTGGCAACAATATATAATTTCTATCTAAAACACAATATAATAAATTTAGATAATAGTAAGTATAAAAATTAAATTTTAAAGCTATGGTTGTGCAGAAAACTGTTTATAAAAATATAAACCACGTTTGTTTCAAACCGAATATTTTAACTTATTCAAATGAGGGGGGAATAATAATATCCCGACACGACACTACTCTGCCACTAAAAAAAAATCAAAAACTGACCATTATCCGGAGTAATAGCATTAACTTTTTGAATTTCATTAATTGTTTAAAACGAACCATCATCACAATTATAACGGCGCATTTATAGGCAATTCTGATACATAACTGTAAAGGTGAACGGTAAACCGTATTCTAATGTATCACAAATTTAATAATTTAAGGATTATTTTTAAATGATAACTACTTTGTAAAGTGTAAGCACTAAGCATAACTAATCACATTTTACCTATTTCAGTACAACTTACTCTTGCTTACCTTTCATAAGTAACTTAATAATTAAAAGTTAATTTTCATTTTTAAATTATTTTTTTATATTTCATTAAGTATTGCAATATCTTAATTTATATTTATATTTTATATTATATGTATTACAAAACTTTCATTTTAAATATTTATTAACTCTAATAATAAAGAAGTAACTTAAAGCTAATTATGTGATCGACAAATAAAAAAAAAAAAATTGTTAATGGAAGTAAAGTAATTATAAACTTTTGATGGTAATAACTTCTGTAGGTAATTAGTTATTTTTCGTCTTTGGACACAAGTTTCAGAAATATGTTACTGATAAGTTAATTATGGTAAGTAATAGGTTATGGAGAGTATTTCTATAGGTATATAAGAATTTCCACCATTATTAATATTATACAGTGACGAAGTTAAGAGGTAGGCTATAAGTTACATTAAGCTATAAATTGTTAAACATATTTACTTAAATTTGTACACATCCCATATATCTTTTATTAGAATTATTCTTTCTTAGACGATTATACCTGTAGGTATCACTCTAATTCTTAATTATTAACACAACTTGATTTTCTTCTTGTCTGTCAATTACAACATTCACATCGCATTGCTTACAATAATTACTTCGAATCACTCTTCGCAATCTTCTTCACTTATTTTCAGCCACTTACTAGATTCAATTCACCAAATGAATCTCTCTACTCTGTTTTCTGACATTTGTATATCAGAATACTTTTATCATTTATACTTAAATATATTTTTCGAATTAAATAAATTAGGAAGTATTTCTTTTATCACACTTTATATTATTATATTTTTATAATATATTAACAACTAATAAATGCCTAACATTTATATAAAAAATAAAATAATTTAATAGTTTCTGTATTATAAATTGCTATAAAAAGCATGTATGCATATATTAAATTTATTTAGACCTCACATACGAGTACCAACAAAAATCATATAAATTATAATATTTTTATAAATTAAAAATAAATTTGATACTTAAATTAAATAAGTATTATTTTTTATATATATACTATTTACATTTTTTCAATATACCTACTATCAAAGTGACAAAGTATTAAATATAAAAGTTAAAAAAAAAAAAATGGAATATCTTGGGCATGTATGGAGAATCGAAAATTATATTATAAAAAAATATACTAATTGAAACCATTAATAAGAAAAGGCTAATTGGTAGACCACGTACGAGATGGAAAGATGTGGTAGAGAAAAATATCAAAATGTTAGTCAGAAATGTAACAGTTAACCTGGAATTTGATAGGAAAAGATAGTGAGAATTTCTTGTGACACCTTAGGTCTTGCAGGGACCACTAAGCTAAGCGAAAAAGAAGAAATTATTTATAAAATTTATTGTACTTGTTAATTATTTTTAAAAATATGTATTCTGAATCTGAACGTTGAACAAAATTATTCTTTACAAGTATGCAGAAAAAATGGGAGTAGAATTAAATTTTAAAAAATGTGACACACGAAGCGTAAAAAATTTCCCACGAAGTGAATGTTTATACTTTTATAGGTATAATTTTCTCACTTCTATAATTAATGGACATGTAATAAACTAGGTACAAACAGCGTGTGATGGGATTAAGTTAGGTTAGGATTTCCTTATTTATTATTATCCGTAATTAACTATATAAATATTTTTCAGATCGATACAACGCCGATCCAACCGCCGTCGACCGCGTGTTCGGGAACGTTGTTTCGGCTCACCGACGGCACGGTCGGTTGGTATTATTGTGCTCCGTCCGATGGCCCGCAACGTCAAATGTCAATGGTGTCCAAGACCAACATTGTCCTGATGGAGTCCGCGTCCATATCGATGCGAGCACCCACGTTAATCGTTCGATATCAAGCGGAACCAATATTGGAAATCGTGTCCCAGTGCCCGTACGGGTCCGTGTCGCTCAAACCGGGACAATGTCTGACGATTGTACACGAGACGCTCAATTGGGAAGACGCCGAGGAATATTGCGTTCAGAACGGCGGTGGTCATTTGGCCAGCGTGGACAGTCACCGTACGCAAATGCTCATAGACACCATACTGATCAACAGGTGAACACAAAAATGAAACAGATAACATGATTTATATTTATTTGTACGTGCCTTTGAGTTTGTTAGAAGTACTGATTATTAATCCATGCAACGACTATGCTTTCAGTAACGTGTAATTTCACAAATATTTCATTTCGATCGAAAAGCTTGTTTTTAAAAGATGAAAAGTGACCTTGTGAACTAAGTTAAAATTATGCGTAAAACATGTTCACGTGTTTTTATTTGTTTGGTTTTATTGGAAATCGTGAAAATATGTCCAGTAAAAAACTAAAAAAATATCTTAAAATAAACAATCTTAAAAATGTAGTTTGTATATAACTTGTAATTTATTAAGCAATATATTACACTATATGTTCAATGAAAATTGTTGACAACGGAAGTCTAAAAACAATTATTATTTATCTTTGTAAAAAAAAAATATACGAATATACCTATATTATATTTTTGAATTCGGTCTTAAAACTTAAAGTAACATGGTTTGTACCCAAGTTCTCAAAAACATAAATTAATATGATATGTAAATATCTGAAACATTAATTAAATAATATATTTTTCAATTCAGATAACATAAGTTTTTAAAAAAAAATTGATTAAAAACATAAATATTATATAAATATTTTTTTCTAAACACAATACATTTATGTGTAAATAAATTGTTTTATCGAATTTCAATAGAATTAAATTTATCAAAATATCGTTTATAATTAACGAATTTTCAAATGTAATGTATTTTGTATTTTTTTAAATATTTTTTAAAATTTTAATTTGAAAAGAAATTTAAAATAATACTCTATCGCTTTTAAAATTTTAACTTTTGAAATACTACGTTTAAACAATGTTTCAATAATCAATATATTTATATAAAATACCTTATAAAATGAGATTAAATACTCGTACATTTACCGGGGTAGCGTAACGAGAGCATTACGTGAATGAAAAATTTATTAAATTTATATATATATATATATACGTAAAATAAATTCCATCCAAGTTTGGATGAACTTTCATGCTTTTTTAACTATATTAGACATTTTAATAGATAACCCGCAACAAGAAAAATTAGATTAAATCTACACTACCTTATCTATTCGTTATTATTACAATATAATTCGCAGTTTTCGTTAACGTTGACGTATTTCTGTGCATCATAATAAAATTGTATTAAACTTAATTACTATTAATTGCATTATTATTATATTATATTATTCCCATTACGCTGTAAAATCCTCAAAAAAAAACAAAACAAAACAAAACAAAATTGGTGCAAAAATATAATATAATTTCGCAATTTAATTTTAATATTACGAGTATATTATTATACTCTTATTGTAATCACAATGTTCACCGTATACAAATATAAAATAACAAACATTTAGATTTTCGTTTGATTTTAAGTTTGAATATGTGAAACGTACTATTTTTAACGGTAAAAAGACAATGAATGTTCAACAAACACAGCTAAAGGTTAAAGTTTTCTGAATTAAACCTATTGTTGCACTTTATTTTTATTTTTTGTTTTAAATAAAAATGATTGTAATCATTAGTACGACTCATGTTATACGTACATTCTATAATATAATGTAGACTAGTATACACGTTCAACCAGCCGTGTAATATCTCGTCTTGGTGAAGAGTATAATGTATAGTGCAATATATCATAATACCTACAGAGTTTAACCAGTAGCCCGGTTTGTGGTATTGTATACAGAACTGCGGTTCTAATTAAAAATATTTTGCATACCATTACCGTACGGGGTTATATTTTATATTAAAAGCGTAGTTAATTATATTATAATATGCATTTTAAACATTTTAAAGCTCACAGCAAAATAAATAAATATTGTTTTTTAATAATATTTTTATCAATTTGAATCATAGTAAAACTAGTTACAAGAGTAACAACCTAACGCGTAGTTGCGAGTCTCCTCTTCTTCCAACATAATTTAACAAATACACAATTTGTTCGTTTTTAATGAGACAAAAATATTCGGTGAGAACTAAGAGTAAACTTATGTTTTCACATAAAAAAGAGAGGTGTGTGTTTTTGAAGGATATTATATTATGTTGTATAATTATGTCAACTACAATAGAAAACTTGAAAATAAATTACTTAATTAGCCACTTAACACATATTTTTTCAAAGAACAAAGTTTAAAATCATTATAATATTATTATAGCAACTAGAACTTATTTTTTCAACTTAGGATTATTAAACATACAGTATAGTTCATAAAAATTTATTAAAATTTAACAAATATAAAGTTTTTAAGTTATAAAATATAATATATTATTATATTATAGTACGAGTATATACGAGTACAATTTAATATCTCGCGTGTTGTTTTCATTTTATAGTGATTTTTTTTTCGCTTTTGTTTTTTTGGAACATAAAAGAAACGATACCAGTTGGACTAATTGTTTAGTTTATTATTAAAATTAGGAAAAAATCATTACGATATAATAAATAAATAAAAATATAGAAATATATTAATTTGTACACTTACAATTATTTTTCGTCTTAAAATGTATTTTGTAAACGGATCATAATAATACTGTCTGTTTTTAATAAAATATGAAACCGAAAGTTCATGGTGATTTTTAGTAATCTTTTGCGAATTTTTCCCCCGTATATAATATGTAAAAAATGAAAAATCTCAAGAAATATTGGAGAAATTAACCACGAGGATAAAAATATTAGAACGGAAGTCCATAATTTCGGTACAGAAAACATAGTGTTATTATATCGTTCTGTTGTCCTATAAATTTTAATATAAAAAATAATTTACGATCGTATAAAAATACAAATTTATTTTTTTTTTAGTCCGAGATACAGTGATAACGCCGCCTACTGGATCGGTGCTACGGACGCGAACAACGAAGGATTTTTTAAATGGACGGATTCTTCGCCGTTCACTTATTCCAGTGAGTTTTTTTTTGAGAATATTCGTAGGTACTGTAAGATAATTTCAAATACCTATAGATATATCACGATGTTGTCTAATCATCATTTTACACTCCAGACGCAAGTTCGTGAATCAGACGAGATTTAATAATTTTAGATTATCTTATAATTTAATATTAAATATAAAATGAATATAAATCCGTCGACTGTCATATATAAGTTATGGAAAATCTTGATATGACTATAAGTCTATCGCCAACAGTCACCAATCGTAATTGTCAATCGCCATAATTCGTATGATATCCAAATTGATTTAAGGTCGAATATAGATAATAAATATTTTTCAAATAACTGATAGATACATAAAAATTAAATTAATTTTTTCGAAATATTTATAACGAATAAAAACGTTAAACCGATTGAAATTTGAGGCGTTCTACATACACAAGTCAATTATATACGAAATAATATTGTAGGTTAATATTTTCTAAATCCGTTATGTTCGCAGACTGGTACCAAGGTCACGTACATCAATCGTACAGCGGACCGAACTCAAAACAACCAAACGACGACGGACTCAGTAGACAAGATTGCGTGGAACTCAGACAAGTCTACAGGCCTCAAAACCGATTGCTCAAATATTTTAACCGTAATTCATCGTACACTTGGAACGATCGCGATTGTTCCATAAAAAATCGGTTTTTATGCCAAACGCGACAACATACTTCATCAAACGATTACGGTAATGTATTTTATTCATCGACCATCTTAATATGACAATCATGTAATATTAATTTATTAAAAATAATGATAAGACCGCATCTCGTCATCAATAATTTAACTGATCCTTTGTTTAGATCCAGATGAGTCTAATTGCAATACCACGATCAAATTAACCAGTGAGATGAGATTCACTTCCGTCTCAAGTCCAGGGTTTCCGCAACCGTATCCTGACAATCAGGATTGTACTATCAGCCTAGAAGTGCCGCGCGGTTATCAAATTGAAGTGGAATTCGAAGAATTAATGTTGGAAAATGAATCCACGTAAGTTATTTTTGAAGTCGCGTGTGGTCTCTCTCTCTCTCTCTCTAAAATTTCATTTTCGGAAAATTATACTTTATAAACTAGGAATTTGATAATCATTTTTACTTGATTTCAAAATTAAATATTTTAAAAATATACATTTTAAAACGTCTAATATCTAATTTGTACCGCACAATAAATAATTTTTTACCGTTTACAGTTGCAGTTACGATTACGTGGAATTGATTCCTGGCGACGATGACGATGACGATGACGATGACGACGACGAGATATCTAAATACTGTGGCGATAAAAGCGACGTGTTAAAACTCACTAGATTTGTCACTAAAAAACAAAAATTAAGAATTCATTTTGTGTCAGACTACTCGCATTCCTTCGGTGGTTTTAAGGCTCGCGTGTCCGCTGAACAAGGTAAATTTTTTGATTATAATTTTGGAATATTTCAATAAATAAATCAATATCGTCAAATTCTTAAATAATCAAATAATTTAACAACTGAATATACGCTTTTAAGCAAGTATAATATAGGTAACTGAACTCCCGAGAAAGTAGAATAGTATTCTGTATTAAAGAATTAATTATAAATATCAGAAAGATTTGTATAAAATTAAGTTTTTCACCGAAATTTTTACGAATTTTGAAAATTATAAATTTCATGAAATTTTAAAACATAAATTATTTTAGTCGATAACGAGTGTGACGACGCGAGGCAGCAAATGTTTAACGGGTCGTGTTACTTGTTCGCTAGTTATCCGGAAGTATCCTGGCACACGGCAAGGAGTGTTTGCAATGGAATAAAGGCATGTTCACGGAGAATAAACACGTATTATAGGATAACTTGATTTAAATAAAATAAAACACAGAACCACAAAAAATTTACTTTTATTGAAGCAAACATGTATTTCGATAACAATATTACCATCTTCAGTGTAAAACACAGACTGACTGTTATTAGCGTGTATTTGTATTTGTGGATTTGGGTTTCATTTTATTTAAATAATTATTAATTATCCACAAGTACTCAACAATAAATATAACTTGATTAATTCAATCTATTTATCTAGGCGGAATTAGCAAGCGTCCAAAATGCCGAAGAAGAGCAGTTTGTCGAATCACTCATCCGAGAGTCCACGGATAGTCGATCTGCGATTTACTGGTTAGGCGGATTATGGAACGGAAAATCATGGGACTGGATAGACAACTCGACGGATACGTTTTCGGGTTTGTTAAAAAATTCTGTTAAAATTAAGTGACGTCATTTATATCATTTTTTTTTTTTTTTTTTTTTTTTTATACCTCTTAGCCTGGTTACCGACGGATATTTCCTTAAACACGTTACCCCTCAACGATACATGTTTAGCGATAAGCTGGCTATTGTCACCACCCGACAACTTGCCCAGAGGTCTTTATTGGACCACAAACGGTTGCAGTACGGTTGGAGGATATATATGCAAAAAAAATCAAATAAGTAAGTACCAAAAATAATTTAATAGTTTTATAACCATAAATTATAAAAACCAAGGAAACGCGGTCCATTATTTTAAAGTTATGTAGATGTGTAGACAAAATATAAGCAATACTCAAAAAAAAAAAAAATTCATAAAATCGAATGAATTTTTAATTGAAAAATATTATTTATAATTTGGCCAAAAATCATAATACGTTTAATACATTTAAATTTAATTAATAAAAACTTAAATATAAATATTACAATTTTAATTTTGAAATGTTGCTTTTAAAAATTACAACTTGAATCTGTTAAGAGCTTTATCTTAGTAAACTTAGCCCAACCATTAATGTTTTTTTTTTATCTAAATATATCAACGTATGATTTTCTATCTTAATCAGATAATTTACGTTAAAATTAAAATACTTTATTCCTTTAAATGCACCTTTAAATGTCCTCTAAATCTGGTGATTTAACAAATTTGTTTATAATCGTATTATTGTGCATAAAAAACAATGATAATATATTAATATTTTTATAGAATTTTCGGATTATTACAACCTGAACACGACGATGACCGGTAAAGAGGGAACGATAACGTCGCTAAACTACCCGGCAAATTACTATCACAATTTAGACTATTGGGTACACGTGGTCGGACCGGACCGAGCGCGCGTCGTGTTCCAATTCGATTCGATCAACATCGAACCTCAGGCTGATTGTTTGTACGATTACGTTGCGGTGACGGAAATGAAAGAACGCGAAAACAGTAATCGGACGATGACGTTGTGCGGATACCGCGGTAACAATCTCGAAGAGTGAGTTCACCTTGACAAATTCGACGGAAACCCCGTATGCACGAATTAACATAACATAAACATGATGATTTATTATTTGTAAAAAAATATAGTTACGTATTCGTGACTGACACGAACGAGGCGTTTGTTCACTTCCATTCCGATTATTCGATATCCAGTTCAGGTTTCCATCTCAAATGGAACGTGGTTGATATGTTGGGATGTCCGACGCAAACATTGACCGCTTCCGAAGGACAAGTCGTCAGTCCAAACTATCCAAATTTCATACTGCCGAACCTCAACTGCATAACCACAATATGGGTGCCGGGTGAGCAAATAAAAATGTATATTTATTTCAAATAACTAAAAATAATAAAATTTTAAAATTACAACGATATCAGTTGTAAACTCACAACATAACATTATAAATTTTTCTGAATAAACGATATTATGAATATGAGTATAATTTTGATTAAATATGGAATATTATACCTCCTCTAGAACATTAACTAGGTAATTGATCTATCTTTAACATAAAAAATAAAATGTTTGAAAATACTGAGAAAATATTTTATTAGTTTTTATATATATATATATATTTTTTTTTTTTATCTTCGTCAGTCGGACATCGTATATGGATAGATTTTGTCGACTACAACTTGGACGAATCGCAATCTGTGAAATTGTTTTTATCTAACACTGCGGACTACGTAACGCCGTTTAAATATAGTAATTCGATTAACGACGGTTCGTTTTTGTCGGAAGGCGAAAGCGTGAAAATAGAATACTCGACAAACAGTCAACCCAGAGGAAGAGGTTTTAAAATTGCATATAAAACAGGTATGCGAATGATAATAATTTATAATATTATATTATACAAAATTTTGTTTTTAATAATTATTGTTTATTTTAAATATATTAAATTTATTTAACAATAAATTATTATTTCAACGTATAAAAAAAATACGTTTCAGTCGAAGATTTTAGCGTAGAACGCACAATCAAATTGGACGATGACAAATCTGGATTTATGTACAAATTGAACTATCCATTACCAATGCACTTTACAAAATTACGGTACAAACAAAGACTTCTTGCTTCCATTGGGCATAACGTCCAATTACAGTTCGATCATGTGGTACCTGCTCAAAGTAAGCATTATCATTATAATCGTGAATTTTTTAAACGAATAATCATTTTCACTTAAAATATTTTACGCGAATCAAATGTTAACTATTACCTTCTTATAGTATATTATGGGCTTAAAAACATTTTTTTCAATCTGAATACTAATAACTAAAGTCTAAAAGGAAGAAACTATATTTAAATCATAATACTAGGTCTATACATATATAGACATTTTATATTTAATATCGTGTTATGATTAGGAAAAAAATACAAAATTTCAACATTAACTTTCTTCCAAATTGTATAGTCAAAATAGTCTGAAATCGCATTGTCTTACATTTAAACCTCAAATAATCTACGCGTAGCTATATCGATTTATACAGACAACTGTGTATGATGTTACAATAATTATAATTGTAATTACAGTGGACATGGCGTTGGGACATACCGTGTGTTCGGGTCATCATCAACAGCCGGCTACGATAATCGAAATCCATGATCATTACGCCGCACAGAACGGCACGTGGTGGCTGCTGTGCGAAAACGTGGATCGACCAAATTCCGTGCCGATCTCAATCACTTCGTACCTGAACGCGATGACCGTGGTCGTGGTATATGGTCAGAAACCCACGATCGAAATGGCATCCGTGAACATTTCGGTGAACGTGAAACCAGGTTTGTACCTGTATATAATATACGTTTAAGTTTGGACGTTTGGTTAACATACGAATCCACGCCAGACTTAACGCCAAATGTTATAGTGTCTCTCAATATTTATGATCCGTATAATATCCATAATTTTCTTTATTCTATTTCACCCGTCACAACATCAACCCGTCGTCATCACTGTAAATTTAGACGTCGAATCCAAGAAGAAGCTCGTAGCTTTGGCGAAAATTCCCGAGAATAAAAGGACTCAGATCGAATCTTGCGTGCCCAATCCATGTGTGAACGACGGCGCATGCGTACTTAGAGAAGCCACGAAAACGTACAACTGTAAATGTCATGGAAATTATACCGGTAAGGACAAAAATGTATATTGCTTTTGTTATTATATTATATCGTTGGCTGTAAATGAAACGTGCACTATTAAATCATAATAAGCAATGTGGTAGGAAAAACTGGATAAATCATCGCTTTCGAAAAACGATTCTGAGTGATTAGAATTTTTATATATTTATTTACATTTAGATTTCAATGTAAGAGTTCCAATATTTTATCACATAAATTAAATACAAATATGAACATCCAATAAAATTATTAAATCTCAAAGTTCAACATATCATAAAGTCCATTAAATCCCTAAATGCCCATATCTGACAGAACAAGCTCAAAATAATTTTTTCGAATGCGATGATTTTCAGCTTTTCTTTTCATATATTAAACAGTTACAAGAAAAAAAATTGTAATTGTAATATTCACAATAATTTGGAACTGAGTTAAGAATATATAATATTTAAGCTTCAATAAAATTTTCAAAATATTTTGTACTTTTTAATAAACATTAATGTGAAAATGGTGAGAAATAATAATAATTCATATAAATACTATAAATATCGATTTTACTAAAATTTCAGCTTTAAACATAAGTACATAAAAAAACTGAGATTTGAGATTTTTTTTAAATATTTTCGAACTAAGTTAATCAATATGTATTAGAGCTCCAATAAAATGTTCAGATCTTAAAACTCAAAATTGCCAATTTCATCGAACATTATAGAAATAAAAATGAGAATTATAAGATATATTCAAAGTTCTACTATATTTTGGAGAAAAATTAACATAACGGTTCCAGACTTTTATCATATTATATAGTATACATGCCGTTTTTAGTCATTTTTCGTAGTTTTTCCTACGAGATAATAAGTTAAATTTTGAGAAATTCAATAAATTACTTAAATAAAGAACCCAATTACGTCCATTGTCCTACCGGAATCATATAATGCTTTTCGTAAAAATCGAAGCAGTGTATTCTGGTCAATAAACGTGTTTGCATTTACAGCCATGAAAAAAAAGACACATCATTGTAAAACCAATATACTTTCTTCGCTTCGCTTCGAATTTAAATTACCCAAAATAATTTTTATCGTTTTCATTTAGTGTGATCTATATAGGTTTATAATTGTTAAGCTACGAGATGTTTTAAAAAATGAACGATTTGAATTAGATTAGATTAGTAGAGTTTCATTGAATATTTTATTAATTTTTTTATTAAATTATTATTATTCACGTTTTAATTTACATCGTACGCGTATTATTACATTATGTATAGGCACGTTCTGTTCGTTGACCTATTGCGATTTGGGCTATTGCGTATTCGGTGAATGTATTTTGGCCGGCAGTAACGGATTTGAATGCAAATGTCAGTACGGTTACACCGGTCGTTTTTGTGACGAAAAGATCAAACCGTGTGAATTGAACCCTTGCAAGGACCGCGGCGACTGTTTTCCGTTGGGCGATTCGGACTATCAGTGCAGATGTTACGCTTACTGGACAGGTAAGTACGGTATAATACTACGAGTGTATTATAAAATGACGAGAAAAACTTTTCTTGAATTTTTAGATAACACTTAAATAGCATATTATATATTCAGAAGCGTTAATTTTTATGCGATTTTATCGTATTTGAACATTTCAATTCTTGGTATATTTTAATTTTTTAACGAATATAATGAAAATGTAAAAATGTTGCATTAAAAAAAAAATAATTTATTTAGTAGTTAACAGTTATTTTTATTATTATTATTATTTTTTTTTTTTTTTTACCAATTCCATAACAAAAACATACTGAAACTAAAATAATACGTTTCAAAACTTTTGTAATTATTTCTTACTTTGCTAAAAATATTTATAAATTTCAATGTTTTCTAAAAATCATTAAATTATCAAAATTGTGAATTGATGTATTTTATACGTAATTTTTAATTCCAATATATTATATAATATAACTTTCAAAACTATTAAATTCCAATTAAATACTGTATTATAATAAACTTTACTAATGTGTCAAGCATTTTCAATCACTAATCAATAAATATTTTTAAATTAAAGTCATTCTATCTTAATGGAACGTTTCCATGTCATTCCCTTAATTTTGATAATCGCCAATGGGAATTTTTTTTTAATTTATGATATATTGATATGATTTAATAATGTTTAAAAAAGTCATTTTTTATTTAATAATATTATTTTGGTGCTGGTCATTTCACAAAGAATAATGTTTCTTTTACATTTTTAATAGACAAATAAAAAATATTATTACAATTTAAAAAATACCTATAGACTCTTGGTGTTGTTTGTAAACTGGGTAAATTTACGTTCTTCGTATAGTTGAAAAATTATTCTATAATTTTATACGTTATATTTACCTCACGTCGTCATCGTTTATGGTACGTTGCAGGTGATCAGTGCGAAAGAAAAATGCTACACATCACGTACAAGCCATTAACGGAACGAATGCTCCAGGAACCGTTTTGGTTGGGTTTGCTAACCGTGTTCGTGGTCATGGGTATATTAGGAATAATATGGTGCGCTAAACGGCACGTACCCGAGAAAATCGAGAAAATATTATCAGAAGAAGCCGAACGCAGCAGGCACTGTAAGAACAAAAAAACATGACATTAAATTATTAATAATATAATATGTGTGTATACGCGTATTACCTATATATTTTAAATAACATCATTTTCTTAAAAAAATATATCGTCATTTATAAAAGATGAAACCTTTACAACGATAAAATAACATTAAACAACATAACATTAATAAAATTTTCAATTTTCAATTTAATTTTTCTAATAAATCACATATAAATTATTTACCTGAAAGCATACGTTTTAAAAATAAAAATGGAAGATAATTAAAAATAATGACACAGAGAAGAAGAATATTATTTCTACTGTATTTTTTTTTTTTTTTTTTATTATTGGAATAGGTAATCCAAATATTATTGTTGTTTATTCTCAGACTTTTTATACTAAATGAAATTCATCTGAAAGTACTGAAGTTTTAAATTTATTACGATATCAGTGTCTTTCGAAACTAAAACCATACAAAAGTCAACTTTTAATTACACTAAAAATTAAAAATGGATAAGGCTGAATAAAACTTTCAGTCGGTTGTTTTTTTCTGAAAACAACAAGCTTAATTAAATTAAAAAAAAAAACTTAATCTACTATTATATATTATATATATATACTTACATCGAATTAATTGAAACGTGTCTATTTAAAAATATTAATTTAAACAAATATACTTAATTAGTAATAAAATAAAATAATTAGAAACTTTTTCGAAATAAAATTTGAAATATCTAAAATTTATTAACTCGCCGAAAACTGATTTGAGTGTGACGTAAATTCATAAATGGAAAATGGAAGTATTATAAGTCGTGTTTGGACCCTCGAAATATTATCCAAATTATTTGTTATGGCCACCGCATAACACAAATGTATATACGTACCTATTACATAATAATTTATTATCGTAACTCGTAAGTCATTAATTGCATTTTGCTTTTAAACACAAATTGGTGAAAGTGAAAAGTATTCGTGTTAATTAATGAAATTTGAAAAACGAATTTCGACCTTGGAAAAGTTTTAGTAGGTAATTATTACAAGAGTCATTAACGAATTGCTTTTAAATTCTACGCGACACATTCATCAACAAATATTTTAATAAGATTACCAAATATTTGTAAGTAATCGTAATGAAATTTAGCTACTTTTTTTTTTTTTGTTCCACGGTAAAAAACGTTATGAAAATGAATCAAATTTTTAATATCGTACTTAAGTAAAATTATCATTCGTCAGCGATTAGTATAATACCTACTTTATAATCTAATCAAAAAATTACAAATCCATAATTAATGTTTTCAATCATTTTCGTTTACCTAAATTTTACACATTTTACCACCTATCTAATTATCCACTATACTTTATCTCTGCAATGGTCGATTGATTTTTGATAATCGATGAGCCAAACGTGACGAAATTATTGTTTCAATAAGTTACAGTGAACGCCTCTGGACGAGTGTCGAGCGTGCGAGGAGAACTCCTTGTGCCGACGGTCAAGACGAACGGCGCAACACCCTCGGATGGTGGAAACTCGCCGTCCTCGCAACCGAAAACATTCCTCAAGCGATTGGGTATACGAAAACCTTCATTAATGAGCCTCACCAGTCCGTTACAGACGGGTCGAACGGCTCGTACGTTCAGCCTGGACGATTTGCTCAGGCCACAAGTTCCGAGTAAGGTGTCACGATACAAACCCTATCCTCCCCGAAAATTATCACTGAACCTCACTTTTGATTTTTAAGAGTGTCGTAGCAGACTATTTTATTCGCCGTGATTAATTCTGATATCACTTTACGGGAAAAACTCTCATGTCTCGTAAAATAATCGTAATTTCGATCCTTTTTAATAATTATTATTATTCGAAAAAAGAATACCTAATTCTTACATGTTACAGATCGATATCGAGTTTACGGACAGATTTTTAAACGGTAAAATTTAGAATAATCCAATCGTAATGGTCTTATCTCTTATGCGATTTGTACGAATCGTATATGAAACGTCTCTCTTTTTCTCTCCGTCAAATAAAAATATAATTATGAAAATATGATAATTTTACAGAGTGTGAGAGTATTTACCGGCGTGAGACAAATATTTGTACTAAAATCACGTACTCGTTTCGACACCCTTATAATTATAACACACTGCACCGTATGATATATTTTTATATTTCTACTTCCATTTTGTTTTACTTCTATTATTTCTATTTTTACTTCTTTCTCTATTGGCACCTCACCTGGACTTGCGCTAATTTGCTCTATACTATAATATTATAAATTTATAATATATATTATTAATTATTTACTTACATTTAATATTAATTAAGTACATGTATATAATATTATGAAATATAATTATTTTTTTATTTTTAATCAAATGTTTGTTATGATAAAGGTAATGCACAATATATTACTCACGGATGAATTAAAAATTTAGTTCTGATTTCTCATCGAAAGAATACGCAATTTGAGTGAATTCAACATTTTTATTTCTATATGTAGATGAAAACGAAAAAAAAATTTCAAATTATTATTTTATTTATTTATTTATTATTATTATTATTATTATTATTATTTTTTTTTTTTTTGTACTGTACTGAACTACTGAATGAGAATTAATTATAATTTTCATACATTTTTTACTCAGAAAAGGACACGTGGTAAATTTTCATAGTTTTTTCAGTATATCATAATAAAACACAATATTGATACAATGTTTAAACGTTGTCATACAATTAATTCAAAATATATTTTCGTGTTACCTTTATAATTGAACGTCCTTAGTGTCGGACTAATACAAGATGCATAAACGTAAAACGTGATGGCCTTGAGAATAATTAATTGATATTATTTGTAAGTTAGATTAGATATTAGATATATTATTATAATATATAATGCAGATTAATTAAAAATACGCATTTTTTAGCGAAAAATTTCACAAAAAAATGTGTCGCCGTACTTTAAATGTATGGGTTTGTTTTTTTAAACATCTTAAACAATAAATATTTACATTATCTTTTATACATTGATAATTATGGTTACTTAAACATTCTTAATTATCATTATCTACTTGTATATACCTAGTTATTATAATATAATATTGTGTTATTACTCGACCTCTTGTATACAGATAGCACGTTGTTTGTGTATTATAGTATAAATATTTATTAGAGCAAATTCCATGACGAGCTCTTGCAAACAATAAATTGTGTCAGTTAAAAATCAATTGTTTCAATTTTTAGGATTCAATCAATATCGCGCGAAACAAAAGAGCACTTCGCCATCAACGTTTCGGACTACAATTGCCGATAAATCGGAAATACTTCAACAGCTCATATCACCCGGGCTCGAAAGACAAGCCAGCTTCAACGATGAAATCAATCTCGTGGACAAGTTGTCGACAAACAACATCGGACCCAACGACATAATGATACCACAAACGAACATTTCACAAGAGACTAGTTTTTCAAACGATTGTTCAATTGGTACAATATATATTTATTTAAATAATTCGACTAAATATTAAAATTAATTAAATTCAGACGAAGCCGTTCAAAAAATTGAGAAAAAAGTCACATTCGCTAGATTAATGAATAAATTTCAATCGGAAATGAGTTCCACGAGTTCAGAAGTGGATGGTCAATCTAAACGGATGCTAAGAAGGCCATGTATTAATCAAGGAAGTGATTCAATGTCTAGTCTCGATTATACATTAGGTATATAAATTATTAATTAAATAAATTATTTTATTTTATTAAACATTTCTTATCCAGACAATTAGAACAATAGTAGGTAGTCATTCGAGGACTCGATATTTGTTTTTCAAAACTATATTTAATCCGTTATCTACTTCACATGTCCCAATATTTATGTCCCTTCTAATACGTATTAATATCTTATTCGTTAGCTATATATTGACTATTTAATGGCCTATAGCTTTAATCAAATGTTGTGTTGTTATCTGTAACTACATCAAGTTCAAACCATCTCACCTAATATATGGACAGTAACTTCTAAATTAGTTATTAATTTGTTATATACATTTCTAATTTTATAAAATCCTGTATTTATCTTAATATTATTATTACAGTCACTAAAACTTAATATTATCCTATAAACAATTAAGGCTGGTTTTTTTCTTTTAGAAAACCGAAAGCTAAATCAGTTATCATTGAACCAATATCAGCAACAAACGGGCCAAAAAGCTATGAGCGCTGATTCGATTTTAGCCATGTTCCGAAATTTTAACGCTACGATGGCAATGACGGAAATGGGAAATTATCTGTCAGCATCCACGACACCGAGTTGCTCGAGTCTTCAAGATGAAGTAGTAGGTAGTGAAGACGATTCGATGATATCGAATGCCGCTCATTCACCAAACGGCGGAAAAGAATCACCCACACGATACCGCTACTCTAACATGGTCCAGGTGAGTTCTATTATACAAAACATAAAATATTATCTTAATTTATTAATTAACTTTTCTATTTTTTTGTGTTTAGTGATTTTTAGAAATTTAACGTGACAATGTAATTAAATTACAAAGATTAAATCATTTCATCAAATACTTTTTTTCATTTTAATCATTTTTTTTTTTTTTCATAATATTATAGTTGCCAGTGGTTGACATGTTAAGTTCGCAACGAAATAATTCGAACAACCCATTAAATAGCCTTCAACATCCACCGTCCATACTACTCGAAGTGCCCAACTATCGTATGGATTGCTTATCGCCAATACATGAATTACCAACTCCGATACCGTCGCCGTCTCCCACGCCGATCGTATCGAGAAAATCCGGATTCGGTTGTCTAAAAGACACGGACAATCATCACCATCACCATCAAAACAATAACCGTAATCAACAACAACAAAAACACGAACCAGTATGACATAGTACACTTTTATTTTCATACTTTTTTTTTATATATAATTTATTATAATTTCAGTCACTTATGATCGACGAGCCGACGGAACAAGTGAAACAACTGAGCATACCCATGCTAGTCATTCAGCAACCAACACCAGTCAATTCGCCCAGCATGGAGTTCCCTGGATCTCCGCCTCCGCACAAAGAACGACCGGTCAATCGGAAGATGCTCAAGGACATGGAGAAACCCATATCGCTGGACTTGCCGGCCCCACCGCCGGTAATCACGGTGACGTGTATGAGCGACTCAGATACGGAATCAGTGACCACGAAAAATGGCACGGATTCGTCAAAAAACGGTGGAGGAATGTGTTACCTGAGTCCTTTTTCCATGTGTTCCCGAGCAGACCGCATAGCCTCGGAGTCGAACCTTAGCTCTTCCGGGTACAGTTCAGGCCCATCCAGGTGTAATTCCAACACCAGGCTATGCCCATTGGACTGCAGCGAAGAGCCGAGACGGATCTCGCCACTGATCCATGCGCCTGAAATCAGGGAGATCGCGGACTCGGAAACAACGACGTACTCAGAGAACGACGACGAAGGTTTCGACACAGAACCTGGTGGCGTAATCAACTGCACGGACAACGACGATAACAACAGGACTGGCCGGGGAAAACAACTGCCACTGCACTATCGGAACACGGAACTCGAATCGGAAACACTGCTGAAGACTGGCGCCATTTCCGCTGCGGACTCTTGTGGCAGTCAGCAGCACTCTTCTGGTGCAGAACCAGACACGTACGTCCGGCATCACCATCAGCCACTGCCGTCAATCATGATCCAACAATACACGTATCATCCTCCGTCCACGTTGCACCTGTCCACAGACGTGCCGTACGAGAAGAGCCCGGTGAGCTCGAGGAGCGAGAGCCCGTTAAGCGATAAAACTGTGTTCCGGTTTTCGCCGATGTTCTACGGCCGAATCACAGACTCGGACAGTATATACGATATCACCAGTTCGGATTGCGCGGCCATCAAAAAACGGTCAGGTAAGAAGCGAGAGAGGAAACGAAGACATCCAGCTAGCAATGGCGGCGGATGTGGATTCACAATGGCGTCTCCGTGCACCAGCCCGTCGGAGACGACGCCGTCGACAGCTCATTACGGTAGCAACAACATATTACTCTTGGACGTACCCGGCAAAAAGAAATGCCGATCCAAACCGAACACGAGGAGGCGATCGAGGTCACAGCAGACGATCGTGCCGAGTTCGTCGTCTTCCACTGAAAGCCTAAACGACACCAAGTAAGTAAATTGTAATAACGAATATTAAAATTTACAATCAAGTTTTCTATATGATTCGACATTTCCACTTAACCGGGTTTATGTCGACGTTAGTCGCATATATAATTTTATATAAAGTTTGTATATCTATAGATATATTATAATGTGAAAAAAAATAGTCAAATAACAATCGTTTCGGAATGCAATTGAAAAATTATTAATAGTTTAATACTTAAGACAGTATAGAAAGCAATATAATAAGTATCTACTGTAGTAGATACTTATTGGATAATTTTTCGTTCAAAGTAAGTACCTATACAAAAACGATATACGATATAAACTGTAACTATAAATTCTAATAATCCATCAAATCTCATTAAAAAGACCTCGTGTCCTTTCAATACAATATAAGATTCAATCGGTATATTAAATATATCGGTATATAGTCATCGTGATCTTTATCCAAATCGTTATCATAAAGTTTGTTTACATTTTACTATTGTGTAGAATTGTAGAATATAATTTTTATTTTCGTCTGTCTGCAGGATGAGTTATAGCAACCGACACAAACATCGTTCCAGTGAATCAGTGAAGAAAAACTATTCATCGATAGAAAATTGGTTGGACCGCGCCAAGAGTGGTGGCGAAGACAAGAAAACTGGCAAGAAAAAATCAAAGTCCAATCGTACGGAAAACCGACGATTAAAGTGAGTAGATTAAAATAATGACAAACAAAATAAATTTCCAACTAAATTATATTCTAATAAATTAATAATTAAAGTTAAGAGTGTTTAATTATACGAAACATTAATATATACCTATTATAATTTATGTTTTTATTTGAATTCACTTAAATTTTTAATACAAATTTGATTATGATTTACCACTGCGTTTTATTCCCATATGTGGTTTTTTCTGAAAATATTGATAAGTTGTTAACATTGACGATGACAAGTTTTTCATCGCAGAAACCCAAAATTACACCAATGAAAAAAAAAAATCTTTCTAATCGAAAACCACCATTCCGAGAGTCCAATAGTGCCACTTTCATAGACACTATCTACCTCACAGACAGACTACCTCGTATTAAAAAAATACTAAAAACCTGCAGATAAAAATTTGAAATAAACTTGACTTTTTTTTTTTTGTCAAACAATGAAATTATACACACCAAAATATAACCAATAGACACTAGACGCATATACTATCGTATTATATCGGTATCAATTGTATATTAAAACATGTTTGAAAACATTTCTTTTACCTTTTTGTTTCTCGTAACCGTCGCAAAATAATGATTTTTTTTTTTCACGTACACAGATTTCAAAATAAAACCGTCAGCGATCAGGGACTTTACGATGAATCAGAAAACGGCGACAACGTTCCGAAGTTTACGTCTCTGCCGTTACTATCCGAGGTCGCGCCGACGACGATAATGATGACGACTAAAAAGAAAACAGATAAATTCGTTGTTGCCAATACCGATGGATGTCTGCGGAAAAGAATTACCCTTTCCGATTAAGTTTTTAGTAAATGCAAGAATAAAATTGTAATAATATAGCGAAATTCCAATCGATTTTTCGGGAAAATATTATGCTATATGGTTGAAAGTTGAAACTGCCGTTCAATTTGAAATTATTTATTATGACAATTTTAATAAGTACCTTATAAATTATGTTATATTATGACAATGGTTATAATTAGACAATAGGCATAATTATTATTCGATTGATTTTTTAATATGTAATTAAAAAAAAAAAAAAAATTAAGTTTTTATATTTATAATAATCCGAGTATCAATCACGCGTTACCTACTTATTAATATGTACCTATACAGGAATGTTTCGTTAAACAGATTTTAAAGAAACCAAAATGAAGAAATACCGTGCGTAAAGACATAATATAAGTTATAATTTAGTAATTTACAACCCACACTATTTAAAATTTAAACGAAATAAATAACGGTTGCTTCGATGCAGACGATAGAATACGTTTAAATAATAAAGTAATGGGGTTGGACATTTTTGTTTTCAAATAAATGTTCAAAAATTTGTTTAGTTTTATTTTGTTCCCGTATTGTACAGATGGCAAACAATAATAATATATTATATAATAATATAATATTCGTATTTCCTATGGAAATGTTATATGTTCGCAATCTAGAGTCTTCGATTTAAGATTATTTTTATTTACTACCTAATGATATATTGTGATATTATTTAAATTTAAAAATTTTGGATTGCCAATTGCCACAATTTTTTTTTTTTTTTATAAGAATAGAAGTACTCATTTACATTATTTCAAATAAATCTTACCTTAGGTGACAATTGATTTTCGTTTTCGGTTTCAATCAGACTTCATCCGTCGGCATGTTTGCACTCCTAGTACTCCTACCATATTATAAAGTGCGTAATAATTTTTCGTCCCAGCTTAATAACTTGTATCGTCTAATAATCTTTTAATCATTTTAAATGGAATATAATTTTGTCTAGAGTTTAAAAAAAAAAAAAAAACTCATCGAGACATAATATATAATTTAATATAAATATATTATAATAATATATTCGAATTTAATTATTTATTTCTATTATTTCATCCAGCTTTTCTATATAACAAATCAAACACAATTAACAGGTTGTGCATTCTAACATTGTTGTAAATATTTTAATTTATATATATATATATATAAATAATACTATAATTATCTCATTTATTTGTTACCGAATAATAATAATATAATACAGCCTGATAAAAACATTATAGCAATAATAATTATAATATAATTAACATTTTCTCGATAAAATTATAAATATAGGGTATATGTATATTATTATTATTATTTTAAAATCAACACAAATTATTATACATAGACTATGAAACAAAAATGCCTTAATTTTTCTATCGCTTTTCGATTAGTCAAATCTGTGATATTTTTATGTTAAGTATATACTTATTTCGTTGAAAAAAAAAAAAAGGCCAAGTGTATTCGATAATATATTGTGATTATTTTTCTCAGTGGCATATTCTGATAATTGGCTTAGACCAACATTCAGAGTAATAAAAAATATATATTTAATATACCTACCTACATATAAAATTAAAATAAATGAATTTTTAATTTCCTGCCAATATCGGTAAAAAAATGAAATAAACCCATAACTGTGATGAGAAAGGACATTTTAATCAAAAATTAAAGGATCAAAATATTGTCAATATGCGCTCCAAAATACGCCATTGGTTATTATAATACCTATTATATGTTATATTGTATGCATAAGGCATAACATCTGCAAACTACATACCTACTCGTTGTACACTACTAACTATTTACATAATTGGAGTGCCTCAAAAATTATTATAAATCCATGTAAAATTATTTAAGTTTAAATATTATATATTTAATATTATGTTATTATGTATAAATTAGAAAAAAATTATTAGACATATTATAATATTATTATTAGGTTAGACGTTCTCTTGCTCATTCACTGGACTGTTAATTAGATAAATCACGCTTTACTTTTTTATTAATTATTCTTATATTAGGTATAGGTAATAATTAATATTAAGTGTATATTTGTGTATACATTAATACTTAAGTATGATTTTTTTTTTTTTTTAGATCGAAAGAATAAGAACGTTGTTATTAATATTATAGTTTAATTACAAAATAAATGAATGTTGATTCGTACTGTAGAGCATGTATTCCTATTAATATTATTAATTAATCGTTGTTTAATATTTATTTCAAATCTTCGTTTGCTCTATTAATATTAATTATATTATATTATGAATTGGTAACTTTATTATTGTAAGCATTCTATTTTGTCTACTAAAAATTATTTAATAAAAACAATATTTATTTTCAATTATATATTTTATATTCCAAAACTTATTTATTGCAATCATTATCTAATTAGTAATTAGTAATTACATGTATTGTCCATGGCCGTGACCTTGTGAAAAAAAAATACGTATTTACAGCATGAATTGGCGACCAATGGAAAGATAAACTTTGTTTAAAAATGAACAATTAACAAAATATTATAATAATAAACTCATTAATTTATCATAGAATCTTATTCTATTGTTTTCCCTACCAGAGACAGATGATACGGTTGGATTAAAAAAACAATGATAGATAAATATAAATCGTCGTGTGTATTTATTCAGAGAAAAACTTTTCTTGGAAACATTTTATTTCTGTTTTTTGTTTTTATTTAATTAAAATATAATTATATCACGATTTTAAGAAAAACAATAATGTGAAACAATGAGATAAAACAAGAACAACAAATGGTTAAATTAAATTAAAAAGCCAAATTTACATATGATATAGAAGTTGATATTATCAGTAACGACAAGAGAAAATAGGAGACTTGAGAAACTGATATGAAATAAGACTGGATAACGATCATCGTAAGTACAGAAGATCACATAGGTGATAGGTGCGACTTCCTTTATGCCGCATAAAAAATGGTGAAGAGTCTTGATCTAAAAGACAAGAATGATTATAGGAAGCATATTATTATCATGACCACGAGTTTGACATGACGGAGAATATTACATTGAAATAAAAATGTATTAAAATGTATTATAAATAAAAATATTCACTTTCAGTTTACCTAATTAATTAATTTTATATTTTTAAGTTTAATATTAAATTGGTGCTGCTTACTCAAAATAAATACTATCAAGTAGATAGGCACACCAAATTACCAAAAACACATTCACTATCATAGCGGAATAATATATTTATTATAAAGTACTTAATAAATAAAATATTACAAATTTAATTTGAAATATTATTTTATTCAATAAAAGATAGTTATGTTATTTGAAAGGAAAGTATTTAAGTATTCCTTCCTTTATCCTTCTTTTGAAATTAATAAAATATTATTTTAAAGAAACACTGTAGTCACAATTTACTTTTATCTTTCATATAATAATAGTTTCCAATTTCATGTTTTTTCTTCTAATTTGTTTTGTTTTGTTTTTTTTTTTTTTACTTAATTTAATTTATTGCAAATGATATCCTTCTTAATGTACTTAAATTAATTAAAATTTCACAATAAAAATAAATAAATAACATTATTCGGATTAAATATTTTATAAAATTAACTAAATATAATATTAATTTCATCGTTAGAGACCAAACAATTAATTTGTAAAATACACACTAATTATATTAAATACCTGTATTACTGAAATTAAATTAATTAATATTGATTGTAAAACAATAATCAGAAGGACGTATCTTTTTTAAATATTCACTTACTTTAGAAATATAGTAAATAGTAATAATGAATTATAATTATAATTATATGAATTATTATTGATCATTATATGCAATAGGCATAGACAATATTATCTTTAACATAATATATTTATATAGATTAAATTTACTCGAGGAATTCACTTCTCAAGAAATCTAATATCAAAAAATTTAAATATTTGATAAATTTAAAAAAAAAAAACTGATTAATAGGTAATTATTTTATTCTTTACATAAATTTATTCCTATTTTTTTACAATATTATAGCAATAATAAAACAAAAACAAAGAAGATAATAGAACTATCCAGTTGTTGAAACTTAAGTAGTTGACACTTTCATATGAAATATACCTCATTATCTGTTCCATGAAAATCCCAAAATATTTTTGGCCTGAAAATAATTTTAAATTTAATATAAATATAAAAACATTATTTAATTATTTACACTACTTACTGTTGACACTGATGCAGTAACGACGTCTTTGGCAAGCTTGGCATTACTCTCTAGCATTGAATCTAGTTTCACACATTCATCAACTGCCCTTCTAATTAAACTCCAAGTGTCTTCATATCCTTGAGATTTGTCTTGCAACAAATGCAGCTCACTGGTTTTATAAATAGTGGCCAAACCTATTCGTCTTGTATACCATCGAGTCTTTATTTTATGAAAAACGTAAAATATTTTATGTAAATTAGCAGTTACTCGAGATATATTTAAAAATATTTAAACTATTCTTACATCTATTGATCGATCACCTGCATGGTAACAAATGTCATCAACCAATGTCATAAGGTGAGATAAAGCACTAGGAGCATTCGATGGTTTTGAAAGCAAAGCAATTGCTTGTGGCCATTGATTTAAATATGGTTCAAGCATTAACAAACGAGTTTTAATTGTATTGGATAAGAATTTCACGAGCTCTGCTTTACTATGAAATTTTAAAATTATTTTTTATACTGATATACTACTATGTACTAAAAATAATTAC
>JAIUCT010000133.1:1054144-1206688 GCA_021307375.1 Tetraneura akinire | reverse complement strand
AAATTATTTTTTATACTGATATACTACTATGTACTAAAAATAATTACTTTTCACTAGAACATTTTAAAGTTCCATCTTTTAGGAGCCGAGACAAAGAATCATTGCTAGAAGAATAAAAATACAACGCTAACTCAGCTCCTGGATCCCTGAAAATTCCATGCACAGTATTTGAGTAACCCAGTTCTCCTGATCCTAATAAATATATACAATTATTTAAAATTTGCTAAAATAAAAATCTTGTTAAAAATTGATACCAGCAGTAATTGTATCTATGGACCATCCATGTTGTGGAACATACGGTAGAGATGATTGTAATATTTTTATTTTTATTTCATCTTCATAACTACTATTTGATTCACTGTTTTCGTTATCTTCTAGAATTTTTCCAGTATCATTATTAGCATTACTGCATAATCTTATTGACACTCCTTTCAATCGAAACGAACATAAATTATTTACTTTGGTAAAATTACCTAAAAAAAAAATATATATATATATAATAAAGAATGATGACTTTACTTATATTTTGTGTTATTATGTATAGGTAGTATTGTAGAAAAATTTAATAATAAAATTAAATGATTCACGAGTATTATTATTTCTTTAAATAACATTTAGATAATTAACAGATTCGAGCAAATAAAGTCCATTACTTTAAACAAATTTTGAAAAAATAAAAAAGGATGTTAGTGAATCAGCTTCTTATATGAATGTAACAATTTAACTTTGTATTTTCGAATGATTATATCAAAGTGACAAAAGTGATAGTAACATGAATACATTTAGAATATCATAATTAATACATTTAGAAATGGTAAAATAAAATCAGTTTTTTTTTGTTGAATTAGGGACTTTAGACTCAATAACTTACTTCAATTATACTTAAAAATATGAATATAAATAAAAAAAAAAATAATATTAATAAAAATAATATAATTACATTAATTATAAATTTATAAAAATAACTTGGTATATTTAATTCATTAATACCAATATAAATATAGTATATCATGGATATAAATTTAAATATAGGTATAGATAATTTAACAATTAATTGATAGTTAACTAATAAATAATAAAAAGACGATTTGATACTGCTGTGAGTGGGATACGGGTGTAGATGGATAGTGCTATATTTTGATTGAAATTTGAATGCAAATTTAATATAGGTAGGTATTATATCATTCAAATTTAGATAACAAAGAGTTCCAACATTTTATGATGTATACAAAGCATTTCTTTTAAGTCTGTTTTCCCGGGATCGGATATTACATTTCAGTCTTCTGAACATTGAACGCTAGTACCATCCCTCAACACATTTATGTGAACCGACTATACTAAACAACCACAACACTGTACTACGAGGTTCCCGTATGGTTGCTTCTCAACCAAACCTCATCGACGATGCATAGAACTAATTTCTTCCCTTGTATATTTTTGTACATATTTACAGATAGAAATAAAGACATTGATTACCATAAACCTATGGGTTTTTATTTCACGTTAACTAAGACACACCGTATCACCATGTAAATTGTATACATTATAAATAACGATTTTACTAAAATTTCAACTTATATATCTATAAAATAATTTGAGTCTTAAGATTATTGTAATATTTTAGTAGCACGTCAAACAATATAAAAATGCTTCAATAATATTTTCAGATTTAAAAACTAAAAAAATACCAATTTTATCAAACATATTAGAATATAGTCATATAGATAAAAACGAGAATTTGAAAAAATATTCAAAATTCTATATTTTCTTAAATAATTAATATAACCATTTCAACATTTTATCAAATATATATATATATATATAGTAACTATGCAGATGCGAACAACCAATAAAATTGTCAAGTCTCTAAGTACAATATTGCTTGAGTTATCGAAAAAATATTCAATAATCAAAATTTTAGTTTTCGTGAAAAATTCCGTTTTTTCGTCATTATTTGGTAGTTTTTCCTACCCCATAGGATTTTGAGAAATTCAAAAAATCAACTAAAAAAAGTACCAACTACATCCACTTTCCTATCAGAAACATATACTATTCATGAAAATCGGAGCATTATTTTGGATCGAAAAAGTGTATTAGACATAAAAAAAAAAGCACACATCATTGTAAACCCAATACATTCTATTTCTACATTCGCTCAGAATCTAAAATGTGTGGGAAGGTACTTAGATCATTTCTTTATGATGTTTATATAAATATCAAAGATATAACATAAGTATTCATGAAAATAACTCAATTAGTATAAATAAAAAGTTAAACAAAATGTATTTTATATTTTTAATAAAATATTTTTATTTAAATAAAGCCATATAATAAACTCGTATTATACTTATACATTAGTGTAACAAAATTAAATGTATACTATTGTAAATCTTCAGCCTTAATAGTATTTTTGAGCATATCAAAATTCAACTGCACCAGTTTAAGAGTTGTATTAAATTTTGATAACATTTCCCTCTTTTCATTATCCGATAATTCTGATAAATTTAAATTGCTTTCTTTTTTATTTATGTTGTTATCTAATTTCATACACTCATGTCTGTAATATTCATTAGTATTTTCAATCGCTTTTTGAATCGTTGCTACAAATTGTTTAACATCATTGATAAATAATTTGCCCAAGTTTAACTCTTGTCCTGCATATTTATATAATGCAAACACAAGTGATATAGCAGCTAAAACATATTCCTTTTCTTCTACAACAAGACATTTTGGTCCATTTGGAATGTCACAACATAATCGAACTAATTCTAAAAGACGAACTCCTTGGAAATATCCAAGATCCTGTTTTAATTTCATTTTTTTAAAAACTATCTGTTTCATCTTCACAATCAATTCTGCTTTGATACAAGATTCGATTGAATTTGAAAATATATATTTAAATACTATAAATTGACCATCAGTACATAATTTATTCAAAAAGATCATCAATGATTCAAAGGATTCCTTTCTAACATTTAAGCTTTCATTGTATAAAGTACTTTCTTCCACTTCCATCAAAAAACGTTCATGACATGTATTTAATAAATACAGTGGAATTTCATTATCTTTATATTTAGATAAAATAAGTTTTGTAAAAGATTTTCCAAAATCATTATTATTA
Organism: Tetraneura akinire; assembly: GCA_021307375.1. Taxonomy (NCBI): domain Eukaryota; kingdom Metazoa; phylum Arthropoda; class Insecta; order Hemiptera; family Aphididae; genus Tetraneura; species Tetraneura akinire. The sequence goes on along the minus strand of JAIUCT010000133.1, from coordinate 1,203,567 downwards.
AACACTGACATGGCTAAATAAAAGCATTTTTCTAAAATGTAAAACTGGTTATAAATTTTAGGACCCCATTGCATTTCAGTTTTAAAGTATAAATAAAAAAATGAAGCCAGATATAATGTTTCTTTATTTTCATCAAATTCATATTCAAGTAATTGAAAAGGATCATTAATAATATAAGATAATATTAGTAAATACTCAATTGGATCAACATTAGTACGCAACACTAAGAAAGTAACTCTAGCAAAATAATATAATATTGATTGTTCATTTTTAAAATGTCTATTCAATCTTTTCAATAGTTGTATTATACTTAACAAAATTGTCTTTAAACTTGTTTCATCCATTTTATTTAAACGATTAAAAATACTTATTAATAAATATTCTAACCATATCTTCTGAGGACATTCAGTACTTTCCAATATAGTTACTACTGCTAAAACTGATGATGACAATATACAATTATTAATATCTAATAATTCCAAAAAATCGAAAATAAATTGTTCACAGTCTAGAGTTTGAGCCATTTTAAGTAGTTGTTCATTACAAAAATTAAAATAATCAGGACGATTTTTTAAGTTATCTTCCGTTATTCCCTCTCCAAGTAACTGTATTACATTAGAAGCATTTAATTTTATGAAGTTTGTATTAGAAAACCAGTCTGATGCTTCAATAATATTGAAATTCTTCAAGCTGGTTTGTAAATCATCAAATCCTTTATTGCAATCCATGTTGTAAATATAAGTAGTAAGTTAGAAGTCACGACACATCTAAAAGAAACAAATGATAACAAAATTATCTTAAATTTTTTTTGTCAAAATTATTTTAAAAACTTTGTGAATAAACTTAAGAAACCAGTATTTTTTTATTTGTGTTTAAACATACAATAATAATTACAAACAATATTTAATTTTATTGACCAAATATTAATTTTGAATTTTTTTTAAAAAATTTATACGTAAATCAATACTTATAAATTAGCCTATAAATACCTATTAAAATCAATTTTAAATTATCTTTGAAATGTTATTCTTTCCCCAATGTCAATTTCCTTCTCAATTACCAATTTTATGCGAAGCGAAAAAAAAACCAATGTTTTATAATGATGTGTGGCTTATTGGTTTTGTTTTTAGGAATGAAGACACTTTTACTACCCGAAATAATGCTCCGATTTTCATGAAAAGCATATGTTTCCGGTTAGAAAGTGGATGAAGTTGGTACTTTATTTAGTTATTTTTTGAATTTCTCATAATTGATCCTATGCGATAGAAAAATCGACATTTTTCACGAAAACTGAAATTTCGACGAATTCGATTTCAATATTTCACGATAACTCGGGCAATTTAGAAGTTTGAGACTTGAAAATTTTATTGGGTGTTCATATAAATACTTTATATATGTGATAAAATTTTGGATTCGTTACGTTAAATTTTCTACAAAAAATAGGACTTTGAATATTTCGTAAAATTCTTATCTTTATGTATATAATAAAATTGGCAGTTTTGGGTTTTAAGGTCTGAAAACATTACTGAGGTATACGTTTGCATTTTAATTAACGTCATCATATCAAAATATAAGAAAAATCCCAAGTCTCAATTTTTTTTATAACTGTTTAAAGTTGATATTTTTAGTTTAAATGAAAATCTTAGAATCCATACGAATATTCTCTTTATTATTTCTCAATACTTTTACAATAAAAATTAATTGAAAAACTAAAGAATTGGAAAATTGTATTTAATCATACCTAAAATCTTAACGAATTTCCAAAGTATTAGGAAAATCTCAAGACTCTATTTTGATTTATAAGTGTTTAAAGTTAAAATTTCATTAAAATTATTTACATTGGACCTAGAGACTGATAAATGTAAAAAAAGAAGAGCTGATACTCCTGCCGCATGGGATACAGGTGTGCAAATCATAGCGTTTAATTTTAATTAGAATTTGAATGCAATGATAAACTATTATATTCGGAAAAATGATTCTGAGGGAAGTTCAGTGAGATAATGTAGGTATTTATTAAAATTATGACATTTTTTTATTAAATATTTAAAACGCAAAAATTAATCACACATATAGTACATAAATGAACACCCTATACAATTTTCAAGTCTCTAAGTTCTATATAAATGCTCATAAAATCCCTTGTCACCTAAATAACTATATCTGACAGAACTTCGCTCAAAATAGTTTTTCCAAATGCAATAGTTTATCGTTGCATTCAAATTCTAATTAAAATAACGCTATGATTTGCACACCTGTATCTCATGCGGCGTATATAGCATGATACAGGAGTATCAGCTCTTCTTTTTGATACTTTAAACAGCTATAAAAAATAACCGTAAGTGTAATAATTTACAATTATTTGGAACTGAGTTAAGTAAAATGTATTTCAGCTTAAATTAAATTTTCAAAATTTTTAAAAAATATTTGTTATTTTTATTTAACATTATTGTAAAATATTGTAATATAAGAAAAATCCATATAAATAATTTAAATATTGATTTTACTGAAATTTCAACTTGAACAACAGCTATAAAAAAAATTAAGACTAGAGATTTTTCTAATATTTTGATATGATGTTAAATTGTTAAGTAATATGTATACATACTTCAGTAAAATTTTCAGACCTTAATAGCGAAAATTGCCAATTTTATCAAACATTATATAGGTACATAAAAACGAGAATTTTACGAAATATTCAAAGTCCTATATTTAGTAAAAAAAATTAACGTAACGGTTCCAAAATTTTACCACATATATATATATATATAGTAGCTATCTGAATACCCAAAAAAATTTTAAGTCTCTATCTTTAAAGTTGCTTGAGTTATCGTGAAATATTGAAATCGAATTCGTCGATTTTCCAGTCTTCGTGAAAAATGGCGTTTTTTCGTCATTTTCATCTTTTTTTTCTATCGCATAGGGTCAATTTTGAGAAATTCGAAAATGACCTAAATAAAGTACCAACTACATCCATTTTCCAACCGAAAACATATGCTAATCATGAAAATCGTAGCATTTTTTCGGGTAGTAAAAGTGTCTTCAGACATAAAAAAAAAAAAAAAAAAAAAAGATTCGCATATTATTGTAAAACCAATACATTTTTCGCTTCACTCAAAATCTAAAATAAAAGCAATATATTAGCATTAATTAAAATAATTAAGTTTTGCCATATATTGACAGGTTGTCATAGATAAAATAATTAGAGTCACGTCATTTTGGACAACAAAAATTGAACCATTTGTTACTCAATTTCATATAGAATCATCATTATGGTCGTTGTTGCTGATATAAGACATTGTGAGAGAAAATTCGGGGGAATTCACACATACTAAGACAATTTACTTCTCACATACTATAACACAAATAACAACAAATGCAATTTAATAGCAAATAACTATAACATAATACTTTAACATCTTAATTTTATATATTGCCTATACAGTACTCCTTACTTTACGTACTTGCAGTCCCCTTGAGTTTCGTTCATATCAGTTTGTTAATAATTTTTGATTACCGGTATGATATTACATAAAAATTTCACTTCAACATTTTTACAGTTTTATTTATTAAATAGATACGAACTATAAGTGAATTTATATTTGTTAAAATATTTATATTATTTGAAAAATTATCTTTTAATAATGATATATAATTTTTAGATGATTTGGAACTATATTTGAAAGAATTATCGGAATTATTGGATATCCTTACAAAGTTTCAACTCGATTTGACCACTACAAGTCAAATTATAACTAATTAATAAGGAAAATTAAGTAGCTCTTACATTGTACTTCAATTAAATTTATACATTACACTATTCATTAACATAACTAAAACCAAATTGATGGGGTTCTAAAAAATATAAATGTATTTATGTGAAATCTATGGTCTTTCTCTTTCTAACTACCCCCTCCATCAAAGGGAATAAAAAACTATTACACAACAAATTGTATGTAATAAATACTCATAAAAAAAATATTGAAATATTTTTAACAAATAAAAAAATATTTTAATTTTACAGCACAACTAATAAATTATTAAAAATAAAATAATACAATAAAATAATATAAATATAGGCAGTTAGGCAAACATTGATATATAGGAACAAAAACTTTATAAGAGTTAACAATATATTATTAATTAAATGAAGAAAAATAACAAAAATATATTTTTCCTCTGGTGATAAGTAAAAATATCAATACAATAACTAGGTACTATTTATATCATCATTAATATTTACAGATTTCTTGTAAACACTGAACCACTAGTATACAATTATGTAAAAAAAAAAAACTACGTCTTGTTATTGCATAATCAATACATAGGTACCATGCTTTACTCATAATCTAAAAATCAATTAAGTATTAGTAGGTATAGTATTAGTAGTTAATTATTTTATTTATTTAATTACTGTCATTGAAGTATTTTATATTATATTATAAACTTTTGATATTTATTAATTTTATAGACTAGACTTATTAATGACACCAGAAATTAAAAAAAAATAAACATTATAAATACTAAAATATATTAATTAATAATATAATCTTAACATGCAAAACTATATAATAATAATCTTTCAAATTTTTTTCTAAAAAATTTCTTTTCCTAAATTCATATTAGAAGACATCCATTTCGGTAACATTCCATTAATACATGTTAGCTATACTTAAACTTATATAAATCTAATAAACCTAAGATATAATTAAATACTATTTAGTAAAGAATTATTTTATAAATACCCAATTTTAATAATATATATTTTGTACCTTAATTTTATAAAAATATAAACATTATATGTTTATTATGAATATTATAATAAGCAGAAACAATGTACATTATATTATGAAAAAAATTATACAACTATATCAACAACTATTAATTACATTGATAGGCACCTAATAAAATATATTCTATAATATAAATATTTTAAAGTAAATATTCTTTGCCCGTATAGATTTTTACCTTTACATATTATTACATTTTATGCATGTTATCCATAAAATAGTAAGAATAAAACACAGATAATAATAAAAATTGTTTATTTTATATTATAATATTATATACCAAATACCTAATTATTATATAACTGTGGAATAAAATCAATTACCTAATGTTTTATCCTATTAACCAGCGGTTTTAACAAAAAATTACTCCATTATAACACAAAAAACAATAGTTTTTAAAGGTCAAATAATTCACCAAAATAAAAATATATATTTAACCATTCAAGTACAATAAAATGAAATGAAATATATACCATACATAAATACCCATATATAATATAAATATTTTCATTTATATTATGTATTCATCGGATAATTATACATTTTGATACTAATGAAAATTAAAAAGTCATACTCGATTGTAAAACATTCAAACAAATATAAATGTGAATTACTCACCGGTTTTTAAAAAAGCTCTGCAAAACATGATCCGATCAACACAAATTTTCGATGTATCGTATCGTCTATTATTATTATTGTTTCTTTTTTCTTGTATGAAAGAAATTTGCAATACCGAACTAATAGTAAATACTAAATAGGTATAGTTAATAGTTCAATAATTATTTTGAAATAATTATTAATATTTTAATACTTTAAAAATAAAAAAACAAATCCTACAGATTACACCACTAATCACAAGACACTATAAATTATAAATATCTTAGAACTTAGATCGTAAACATAAAGATGATTAATGTAGACTTCACATTTCATAAACATATTTTGAAAGAGATAACGTAACTAAAATGTGATAACAATAATGTATCTATTATTTAAGGTTATGTACTTATGTTTAATATTAATATTACAGTACACAGTAGACAGTACATTGTTTTTAATTTTTTATAGTGTTAAGCTACATGCTTGATAATATTGATTTCTTTTATATTTTTTAAATTAATTAATTAATATTTAATAGGGAAAAATTGATTTTTTTTTTTTTTTTTTTTTTTAGTAAATATATGCGTTTTATAAATTTAAGATAATAATTAATTATGGGCACTTTCGATGTACACAAGGTGAATTTTTTTTCACCTCAACTTCTTTCAATTCAATGTATGGTTGTTGAGACTGAATCGCAGAAATTAGCAGTTGGAAGGTTTGTGTTTGTAAATATATTTTCTGTTTTTCAAATTATTCACGACTGTCTGTAGGTCAAACGCTTCAATCGAAATATGGGATGTTTCTCACAAGCCACACGTTGACAGAATGATAATATGTGACAGCAGTGTTGAAGGACTTGGATGGTACAATGGAAGATTGTTCAGCTGTAGTGCAAACGGTACCGTTACCGAACATGATTTACACACTCTTTCACCATTGGTATGCAATAATTTAAAATCATATTGTGTAATTATTTGTATTGATTATTTCACATCAAATCTAGTATTACAAAACTGTAACATCTGGTTCGTGTTGGTGTATTGCAATTCACAAAGATAGCGGACGTTTAGCTGTGAGTTTAATATTTAAATTTCTTTCAATAATACTTGTTATATTTCATTGAAACTTATTTGTAGGCTGGGACTCAAGATGGTTATATCAACATATTTGAAATAACATCTGATAGTTTGACTTATGACAGATTAATGGATAAACAAGAAGGTATTAGTGCATTGTAATTAATTTTATTAATAAAATGTTTTGTAAAAAATTATTTTTTTTTAGGAAAAATAATTTGTATTTCTTGGGATTCCACTGGTGAATGGTTGGTTACTGGTTCTATAAATGCTGTACGAATTTACAGTCGAAGAAGTGGCCATGCTTTACATAAACTTTCTACTGGACAAAGTGAAACAATTGTTTCCTCAATAGCAGTTACCAATGATTTTACAATAATTAGTGCTGATTCTCGGTAATTTAATTTTTTTATTTTTATAATGTTATATTAATTTGTTTGTTATTAATTTATTATTAATTTCATATTATGTTTTAGTGGGAAATTATGTTTTTGGGATGGTAACAAAGGTACAAATATTGCCAATTATCAAGCACTTAAATCAAATGCACTTACTGTTTGTCTAGACAAATCACAAACTAAAGTTTATTGCAGTGGTTAGTATATTTTATAATTGGAGGTGTAAGTTTGTTCATGTAATACTGGATCAGTAAATACATACATATCAATCAGTATCTTATAATCGTTAATTTTTAATTTAATGTTTATTATTTTAAGGTGTTGATCCAGTTATAGTTTGTTATGAATTAATATCAATGAAATCAGACAACAGTGTAGAAAGTGGTAAATGGGTAAGAAGTATACAACTAGTAGCTCATAGAGTAGAAGTACGATCATTGGTTCATTATAAAGACAAACTATTTTCAGGAGGTAATTAAGAATTACATTCTTTTTTATATTTCATTTTGTATGCAAATGATATTGGCTATTTTATAGGTATTGATGGTTACTTGTCGATAAGCAGTTATCCTCCAAAACAATTGGTCAAATATCCTCCATTAATGAGTGTAAGCTAGTTTTATCATTTGACATAATCAAATAATAATTATATAATATCAATAATGTATGGTCATTATTTTAGTCGGCTATATCTTTAGCACCTGATGCTCGTTACATGTTGATGTTATATCTGAGTCATTTAGATGTATGGTATTTGGGCGATAAACACAAATATGAAAATAAATTATCTAAACTGGTAACTATTAAATATTCAAAAAATGACTATGTGCGATGTTCGGCAATCTCTCCTGATGGAACATGGGTTGTTTACTCGACTGAAGAAAAACTTAAAATATTTAGTTTAATTATGGTATTATATAAGACTTTTTTAGTAATCTATATTGCTTGAAAATATTATTTATTATAATTATTTATCTTAGGATTCTATTACTAGCGAACCAATGATTAAAAAAACTGTGATCCAACCAGCAGAATGTGATGTTTCCACCCAGTTAGCATTTTCATCAGATAGCAAATACTTGTGGTTTGCTACCAAACATGAAAATACTTTAGTGTGTTTAGAAATGTCTCATAAATTTGATCTATCAACTAAATATAATATAGACACTAGTTCTCGTAAGTTACATGATTATCAATTTTAAAAAGTAAATATTAAATTAATAATTTCTTGTAGATTTTAAAGATTTAATACATCTATTGGAAATATCTAAATGGAATACATATGTCGTTGCAGCAGATAGACAAAGTAATATTGTCGTATTTAATGAAGGAAAAGTAAGAATATTATTAAGCACAATAATTATTTTCTGCTAATATGTTTAAATATCACTAATTTATTCTAGCATTATTGTTCTTTACCAAAATATCATTGTTCACCAACAAGTATGAAAATACATCCCATTACAGAAAATCTTGTGATAGCATATGCAGATCGAAAAGTGAGTATATAAATACTTAATGAAATGATTTAATTAAAAACTTACAATATGTATAACATTTTCAGGTTGTTGAATATAATTTAAGTAAACGAGAATACACTGATTTTTCAGAACGATTATTATTAAATCCGCCTAAAGAATTAATAGATAGACAATTTCCAATTAATTGTATAACATTTGATGCTTCAAGAAATGATTCTATGATTTTTTCTGATGATAACACCATTTGTGTTTTAACAACGGATGTAGTAGTAAATATTGACGACAGCATAACAATTATTTAAATTTATTAATAATTGTATTTTTAGGACACTTCTGAAAATTCAGAAAAGAAAATTAAAAAATCTAAATCTAAATCTTTACAATTCTCTCTTAAAACAATACAAAATTATGAAGTGAGTAAATTTTTTTAAATATTACATTGAACTTATACTTACCTACATTTTAAATAATCAAGGTTTAAAGAGAAAACTATAGGTACCATACTATACTAAACTTATACAAATTTTTATTATAATTATTTTATTTCCTCCATTTATTTGTAGTTTCAACTTTTTAATTTTAAATTGCATTCTACAATACAATCCAAAATAATTTTAAGTATATTTTTTCTTAAATTATTATTTTTAATGATGTGTTTATGTGTTAAATACTTTTGAAAATATATTTTTATAAACTGGTTAAAACATGTAAAATTAATATCAAAACAACAAATAGAATAGTTGTATAAGAAAGATAATTTCCCAATATATTCATATTTATCTTATAACTTGAAGTAATGTAAACAAGTATAAGCAATGGTCAATTAGCTATAGTATAAATATTAAAAAATAAATAAATAACAATCGTACTATTCAAAATAATTAATGTCTCATATTAATATAACTATCCAGTTTAATCTATCCTAACCTTTATTTGCATAAGTCAGGAATAACTTCTTTATAATGTAATAACCTAATGAATAAAAATAATTTTTGTTTAATTCTATATTGCAGCATTTGGTATTTTTTGACTTTTTAAACCGAGAAGAACTGGTTGCGGTTGAAGTGAATCCCCTTACGTTTGTAGAAAAATTGCCAACTGTATACAAAAAAAAAATATTTGGTATGACATAATAAAATATATATAAATATTTTTACTCGAATGATTTAATTGTATATTATAACATTACCTTTATTTTTTTTTAAAAAAAAAAATGTGTTTCATTTCAAAGTTATGCCTTCAATACTTTTCCCATTTACTATATCTATCATGCATTATATTCAATGTTGCATTTACACGGTTTATCTTGTATTAGATGTGTCTATAATAGTTCCTATTATTTTTATTTTTTTATGTATTATCACATAATAAAATGCAAGTGAGAATTGTATAATCCAGGGAAATTATCCCTCTGGCATTTACATTATTAATTACAAATTTAAATGTAATTCTAAAAATCTTTACATTTTGTATTGTTTAAAATTTGTAAAGAAATTTTTATTTTCATTTAATATATTTGTATTTATTCTTAATACAATTAATTCAGGACTAATTGCAATTGCATATTTTTTTGTAACGCTCATAGAATATTTCATATAAGATATAAATTTAATTCAGGAAATAACGAACTTAAATATAGAATTGTTTTGTATATTTTTGTACTTTCTGTCATATTTTATCTATAAGCATATTTGAAGGCATTTTATTACGTATCAACTTTTTATATTTTATAAACGTAATATTATGTTTATGATAATAACATTTAAATATAGGTATTTTCTAAAATTAAATTTTTTTTCCATATGAATGTTCAAGTCTCTTTTTCGATTAATGATCATATGATCATCCCAGAACAAAAAAAATATTTATGTAATTATTGAAAAATAAGATTGAAAATCTAAAAAAATTAATATCTTGGTGTACTATTGATTAAATCAATGATTATACTAAAAAAATGTATGTATACTTTTATAAAATTTTCTTTGCACGCATATTTCATTTATTTTTAATAAAGTCCTAAACATAGATAAATAATACGGATGTACTTTAGTTAACAACAGCAATGCCATAGTATATTTTTAAACTTAATTACATTAAACTATAGACAATTTTAGGTTAGTAAAGTTCTGTTTAAATGAAATTTAAAAGTATACATTAATATTGTCTTGTTAACTAATGTTCTTTTGTTTTCTGAAAAAGGCAAGGTAAATTTTCTTTTGAAATGGTACAAATTAATAAAAAAAAAATACACAAAATACATAGTTTTCTTTAAAAATAAATTAAACAAATTTTAATATAATTTTTACATATATATTATATCAATATGTATGTGTATAATATAAATATATAATGTATGTAATAAAATGATTAAATACAAAACTATTATTAAAATATGTATACAAATTTTTATCAATAATAATTCGACGTAAAATGAGCGAAAGGTTATACCTACTTATATAATATTGTACATAGTAAAAATGATTGCAAAATTTACTAAAAATTCATATTATAAGTAGGCAGTTATTTACAATAATAAAAATACGTATACTACATTGTATAAAAATATTGATTAAACATCTAATGTTGAACAGTGGCATAAGTTATAAAAATTATAATAAATTAAACAATAGGAATTTTTTCACTAGGCCTTATAGAATCAGAATTACTGGATATAATCACAATGTTCTTGTTTGAACGCCTACTTAACATACGCATCAGACAAAACGATGTTCCCAATAATCCAACTAGACTTAAGCACATCAAGAACGTCTGCAGCCATTGAACAGTAAAAGTCAAATGGAACAGCACTTTGCTCAACTTTGGAGACGTTTTTCCGGTTTTCTGAAAAGAATAATTAATTAAACAATTCTGCCTTTTTTACAAAGTTAATAAAATCGTTGAAAAAATTTGACGGGGCAAAGATCATCATAAAAAAAAAAGAAGAGCTGATAATCCTGCCGCAGGGATACAGATGGTAGTGTTTAATTTTAATTAGAATTTGAATGAAATGATAAACCATTGCATTCGAAAAAAGTATTTTGAGTGAAGTTGGGTCAGACATTGGCATTTAGGTGACAAGGGATTTCATGAGCATTTATATTGAACTTAGAGACTTGAAAATTGTATATAGGGTGGTCATTTAATATTTATATAGGTACTATATGTGTGATAAAATTTTGCGTTTTAAATATTTAATAAAAAAATGTCGAAATTTTAATCAATATTCACATTATCTGACTGAACTTCGCTCAGAATCATTTTTTCGAATGCTATGGTTAATCATTGCGTTCAAATTCTAATTAAAATTAAACACCATGATTTGCACACCTGTATCCCTGCGGCATGATTATCAACTCTTCTTTTTCGTTTTTCTACCGCTTAAGGTCAATTTTGAGAAATTCGAAAAACGACCTAAATAAAGTACCAACTACATCCACTTTCCAACTGGAAACATTTGCTATTCGTGAAATCGGAGCATTATTTCGGGTAGTAAAAATGTCTTCAGACATAAAAAAAAAAAAAATAAAAAATAAAATAAAATAAAACTTGATAAATAAATTGATATAATATGTAGTTATAATACATAATTTAGTAATTAATATCCTTGTTGATTTAATAAATAGGTAGGTATTTAACCAGATTGCAAAACCAGTTGTGCGGTTTTTTTTTATATTATCGAAAAAACAGAAATCGTTGAACTTTTATTTTAACGCGGTGTCGAAGAATGGAAATATTGTTTTTGCGTAGCACTCAAATATTAGAAAATTAAAATAATGAATATTCGGTCGTATAATGGTATATATAGGAAATTAGGAACGTAAATTGATGATGGAATTATATTATAATTACATGGAATAACGAAAATAAATGTTAACTTACTATTTCCAACCAAGTGATGGGCAATATGGTCTGGTCTGGGATTTTTGACAGCGTGCCGTAACTATACGGATTTCTCACTTGAATATTAAGTTGTACTCTCATGAGGGTTTCCATTGTTATACCGAGAATCTACATATATATATATATACGGATAGATATTAATTTAGACGTATTTATAAATTTTTATAAAAAATCATTCACGTACCGGATCGATAAGCCATTGGAATTCATGTTTATTCGGATCGGGACTGAGACCTTCAATGGCGTTCAACAGCATCTGATCGCCGTACAAAAAGTGAGCACGTGACACGACCACCGGTGAATCTAATATACGTATAATAATAATAAATCAATAACAAATAGGTAGTAAATAAAATAGTTGGGCGAGACCAAAATCGTTTCCTAACGCGAGTTAATGAGTTCCGGTCGCTATTTCCACGTGGTACCTACTATACTATTGCTAAAATCGAGCGTGGTGAAAACGATTTTGTATTGACCAGCGATCGTGTTAAGCGCGGATGGTTCGGAATACGAAAATACTTAAATACTCACTAGTGGAACACGGTCCCATGTCAAATATGCCGTCTGGCATGCACGGTTTACGTTTACAGAAGCAACTGTTCTCGGCAACGGAATTGTTGAATATATCCTGGTCCAGGAAATAACGATATCCGATCGCACCGTTCTCGATCTTCAACAGTCAAACGAAAACAGAAATAAATAAATGCCTACTTATTCTCGTTCGGACGTGTGTATAGAAAAAGAAAATATCGACTACGCGTTTATTTAACGATACAGTCGGCATAGCAATAAAGCGACCGTAGGCGCATTTATAAGTCAAGCTATAGAAAAGTATAGGTGACTTTCGAGGAGATGGCGAAATCATTACATGAAAAAAAAAAGACAAATGAAAATATACGAGTATTTATGGTTTTTTTTTTCTATTAAATCTCCGTCACTTTTATTTTATCATAGGTCCATAGGTATTTTATGAAAGGGTGCTTCATCAGGCACCCGGAAACATTCTTTTTTTTTTTTTTTTAATTTTAATTGGATAACAAACATTTGAGTCCCGTTTCAAAAAATTCGTGAACTACCCTCTACCCGATCAACGTGATAAGGAACAATATTGAAAATAATAATAATTGAATAGTTTAATTTTGTAATTCACGGATAACAGTAGCAAAAGTCACATAATTACTTGCTCTATTGGTTGTTTTGTTATTAGATAGTGCCATTAATTTAATAATATCTCTTTTGTGTTAACGAGATATGGAACATTTACTTTTTCTTTGGAGTGGAAAACCATCGTCAATTTCCTGCAAGAATCTTTGTGGAACAAGTACACCGGACGTCCATTTTGCACGTCGTCTCTGGGATAAAACATGCCATCACTTCCGCCCACCGAGTTACACGAGTTCGTGCTCCAAGGGTGCAGCATCGATTTCCCGTTTAAATGTGTCACCTGACCCATCTGATTCAAATCATTTTCACCGTTGGAGACGGTCAAACGATCCGAATTCACTCCTATCCTCTAAAACAAGCAACAGGGTAATCACGAATTAATAGACGCGTTCCGATTAATCGCCAGAAAACATTAAAATAATAAATTATTTGAACATTGGAGCAACATAAAAATATTTTCAAATTCGATATACCTTGATGAATAACCCAAACTTTTCGAATGGTGGAGGCTTGTTGCCCAACCTTGCCATCGTGGTCAGAGCCTTGATCACATCGTCTTGGTAGCCGAAACAATAATCGTGTATGCTGACGGTAACGAACGGGGAATCTGACACTTGATCTAAAACCGATGACATAGTTTTTCTTATGAAGAAATTCTCGTCTTTAGTTAAAGATATGGCACTCTGAAATCACGAAAATAACATTGGATTCGAGATAATATTAATTTGATTACGCAAAACGATTTATTACGGTTAAATTATTTTATTTAATTTGTTTTATAATTGACGTGTACAATTCGAAATCTGTCTAAAAATATCCACTTTATTAATATATTATTCATACTTCACAGACGATTTGTACGTACCATCCTCCACATTACGAAAAAATTATATGTGTGATCTTCACACGGTATTGTTTTTTGGCTCCATTTGAGTAACCATTCTTTTCAAAAATCGAAGAGATTAAAAAGGAATTTCTACTATCAGCATCCAATCATCTCTTTACTATTTTAATTTATTTCGACCTACAGAGAATACAGCATCATGTACACACATGGCGACTTTTATTCTCTTAGCAAAAGTTAAATAATTATAAAATAAATATAAACGATTAAATACACAAACGTTATATACTTGTACGTTATATATTAATTATATAACGTAGATATATATCACGTTATATAATAAATTAATAATATATTGACTATATTATCATTAAAGCATGATGTTATTATGAACATTTGCGTATTTTTTTTCGTTAATTTTAGAGTGAGCACGTTTACTGATATTTTACTGTGAGTGAAAAATAAAAATAAACAAATTTATAAAATAATTGTATAATTTAAAAATAGAAAAAAATTAATCAACATTTTTAAAATTCTAAACTATTCTGATGCTTGAAATTAAATAGCACATTTTTTTTTATTAATTTCTTTAAAGCATATAAATCCTTGCCTCATTACATTTAGCGTATCTTGTACACACGTTTTGTGATAGATTTATGGTAAACAAAAGGTAAAATATTACAATATCTTTATTTCATTTTTATGACTTCATCAATAGTAATAACTTTAATTTATTCTTTTTATATTATTATTATCAAAACTTCCAAAACAAACCCAAGACTTACAATATACGGAATGTCTGGCGCAACAATAACATCCGTCTCCGATCCATTGGATGCTTCGTAATCGAACGATTGAATTTTCATTTCATTGAATGTCTGAGAACCATTTTTGTGATCAGTCACATTTACCCTGTATAAATTTTCTCTAAAGAAGAAAAACCACAAAAGAATATATTTAAATTAAATTATATATAGGTACATAATATTATTAATTATATAATATATTATCATCGAACATAGAAAAAACATAATTTATTATGAGCTCAAAACTAAAATGTATTTCCTATCTTAAAACAATAAATTGTTCAAAAGAGTAGATACCCATTTTAAAAAATTTATAGGTTACATATTTACAATTTGTTTTATTTTTAAGTTATGCGTTATCGTGTTTATTGAGCAAAATTACTATAATTATTTACAAATTAATATATTACCTATAACAATAGGGTCCTATTTCTTGGACCTTTAATTTTTGATGTTGACCATCCATAAATTGTCTAACATTAGTATAATTGAATATATACACACACAGTAACGGCCTAACTGGAGGTTCCCTCCACGAATCATACAGCAAGCTGCCGTTTTGTATTGTCAGTCTCTATAAATTATTGTTATTGTATAATATATAACAATCACACATATCAACATTCATTATTACCAATATGAAAATATTTTAGACATTTACCTTATATAATTCAGTAGTGTACAGGTCTGTAAACCACATGAATATTGTGAGTAATATACTTAAAACAAATCCTATAATAATTAATGTCGTACAGCAATCTGAAATAAAAATAATATATACATAAATATTAGAATTTAGAAACAAGATATTAATTTCTTTTATATTTTATAAAATTATAAGTACAAAATCCGTATATAAGCTGCCTAGCATTATACTTAAAATTTAAATTAATATATCGTCGAATAAAGTTATGTCATATCTATATATAGCGAAATATAACTTCATTTATATTAATACTTTTCACGCATCGTGTAATTTTCACTATTAGAATAATATATTAATAATATATTAATATGTAAGTATATTTCATAAGATGAATAACTAATTCACAATGAGCCATGTAGAACTGTACTCTTTAATTGAACATTTACAGATTATTTCCATAAAATGTATAAAGCATATATTATTATTATTAATTATTATATTAGTAAATAATGTGTGAGCTAGTCACTTTGAAATATTTTGCCCATAGTATTTAAATACTTTATCACGCTAATGGTATTACTAATTGTAATATTTAAAATTATAATATATAATGTAATGTAATAAAATAATTAATTTTATTCTACATATTTCGATTTTAAAATCAATGGTATTACTGATAATGCCTGTAATCTGTAATTTAAATAAATTTATTGAGTAAAATATAAAATATTATTATATTATTAATTTACTAAGTGGACATCCAAATGACAAAAAATTCAGCATAATTATAAATATAATAAAGTTAGGTTATGTAAAAATGACTGAATAATTTTAAAAAATCATTTAGTGCCTATACAAACTATTGATTTTATTTATTTTTTTATGAAATTTTGTAAAATATTTTATATTAAAACAATAACTTTAAAGGAGATCACATTAAACACTTACAGGATATTTCATTAATATTTTAAAGCGATGTTAATGATTATGAATATTTAATAATTTATTATGTAATCTGATAAATGATAATTATAGATGTTATATTTTATACATTTATTATTTATAATATATTATTGAACTGTAAATAATTATAAATGTTATAATGATTTAACATTTAAATTTATATACCGCTTTTTAAAATAATATTTTACTATTATTATTATGTTTATATTTGGTGGTTTTAATTTTTTTTTTAAGTACTAAATCTTATCTACTGAAACTATTATAATACCAAATATTATGATGGTAAATACTAAATAGTGTCTATTATTACGTATTTCATTAAAGTGTATTATTACTCATTAGAATAATATAGAATTTAAATCTATATTAATTACTAAAGTGATTATAATATACCTTATAAGTTATAATATAAACAAATTATACCTATATAATAAAATGCTCATTAGATAAATTAAACATGTATTCCGTAATATTAAATAGGATTTACTTTAAAATTGATAAGATAGAATAATGATGGTAAAATAATCAATAAAATATGGAAATAAATATTGTTAATATTATGTAAAAAGCTGTTAAAAAAATTAAAATATAGATGAATGATTTATTTATTTACAATATAATATATACTGTACAACCCATAATAGATAATATTACTAAAAAACAAAATTATGACTTATGAGTAATGAATAATGAGTAATTAAAGTGATAAACAAAATAACAACTATATGTTTATAATTAATACATAATATTGATACTAGCAATGCTCTATTTATGTATATTCGTTGTTTCGTAATACCATTAATATGTATATGGTAGATATGTATATTACATGTACGAGTAGATAATATCTATAATCAATCGTAATACCTATAATAAATAGGTACCTATATCATTACCATCAGTACTCCATTAAACAAAATAATAAATTTTACTTTGTAGTTAATATTTATTTTAAATACATACCTAGGTATATATTTAATTTTTAAATCTAATAATTAATTTTAAAAGTTTAAAACTTTATATCTGTAGCTTTATTTTGGCATTATATCATAAACTTTTTAAAACAATATATAGTTATTTTAATACATTTTAGATTTTGAGTGAAGCGAAAAAATCTATTGATTTTACAATGATGTGTCTTTTTATATATATATATATATATATATATGAAGACACATTTCCAACCCTAAATAATGCTCCGATTTTCTTGAATGGCATAAAATGTTGCCAGTGGAAAATAGATATAGTTGGTACTTTATTTCTCAAAATTGACCCTATGCGATAGGACAATACAATTGGAACCATTCATTCATTTTTCTACAAAATATACAACTTTGAATATTTCCTAAAATTCTCATTTTTATTTATATAATGTTAGATAAAATTGGAAATTTTTGGTTTTAAGGTCTAAAAATTTTGCTGAAATATTTTGATGTATTACTTAACATGATACTAAACTATTAGAAAAATCCTAAATCTCAATTTTTTTTTTTATAGCAGTTTAAAGTTGAAATTTTTAGTGTAATAAAAAGTCTTAGAATCCATATCAAGTACCTATTCTTCTTATTATTTCTCAACACTTTAATAATAATGATTAATGAAAAAAGTAAGGGATGGGATACAGGTGAAGAGATAGTGTTAAATTTTGATTAACATTTTAATGCAATGATAAATCATTATATTCATGAAAACGATTTTGAGCGAAGTTCATCCTATATTATATGTATTGATTAAAATATTGTTACATTTATAAGTAGGTATCTACATTTAATATAAATAATTTATCATAAAATCCATAAATGAGTTACCTAAATACCCAAACCTGATAGTACTTCGCCCAGAAAGGTTTTTCGAATGTAATAATTATTTATCATTGCATTCAAATCTTAGTCAAAATTCAACACTATCCTCTTTACACCTGTATCCCGTCCCTTGTTTTTTTATATTTTAATTATTTAGTTTCGTAATTTTCCTATCGTATAGTATCGTCCACCGTTATAATGTTTAATAAATATTTTAATATAGGTACCTACAAATAAAAAATACAAATTTGTTTAAAAAATTATTATTATCAAATTAAAAACCAGTAATTTAAATATGATTGTTAAGTATTACCTTTCAATTCAAGACTAAAAAATTTAATTATTTTCTAGTTAAATTGCAATCCCTTAAAATTATTATTTATAATAGGAAAATATTAAAAAACTAATTAATGATGATGCGGTAAAAATGAATCCAAATTACAACGCAATAAAATATTTCTATTTAGTTATAAATTATAATCAAAAAGTTATTAATAATAATTTATTAATCTTCTTCATTATCAATTATTTAATTTATATGAACCTTTATGAGCTATTATAATGTGATATAAATATTCTGATACGTAATTAACTTATAGTTATAGGTAATGCTTACCTACTACTTATAAATACATAATTGCGTTTTATTATTTAATATACCTAATCAAATTAAAATATTAAATTTATATCTCCATTTGTAATGCAATGTCAATGTAAAACCAAAATATTATATTATGTTAAATAAAAGAAATATTTTATAAAAATAGAGCCGTAGTGGTATAACAAGCCAGTAATATATTATAATGTTTTTATTTAAATGAGCATTTGTATATAATTTAACAGTTTTATTTGATTTAGTTATTTCTTATAGTAGCAATGTTTTATTTATTAAAAATTAAAATAATAAATTATAATTATATTATTAGGTACTTATATGAATATCACAAATTAAAATTTAGAATTCGTCACTTCCTATAAGTTACATTACAATATTGTAATATGATTTAATACAAATATGCATATTTTCATATTTATATAATATATGACATATTATCATATTACAATATTTTCTGTTTGATGAATTAGAATTTAAAAACGCATTAGGTATATGAAAAAGAAAATTAATTAATTTCTCAAAAAATGTAAACTATAAAGAGTAAAATATGATAACGTTTAAATATTTAAGGTTTATGTATATTAGAAAAATATATAAGTAGTTAAGCTTATATTACATTTTTAAAATAATAAATAGTCGAATTTGGAACATGTTTGCATTTAAAGCAACTATAGATAAACTACTCTTCTAACTGAACTATAATAATTAATCTGATAGGATCACAAAATTTTACAATTTATTTTTTTTAATTTTATGTATATGGATTTGATAACTTAAATACTTAAATATTAAAAAAAAAATATTATTTTCATAAAAACAAAAAAAAAAAAAAAACAAAAATAGATACAATATACGAGTATACAGTATACATGCATAATGGAGATTACCAGATTATAAGAATGGTATGATATAATTATGGAGAAATATTAAAATTGATAAAGGTATCAATTTAAAATAAAACGATCTTGACAATTATGAAACTACTCGTATAATAAATTTATAACTATTCAATACAATTCAAACTAAATATCTATCTACAAAAGTACAAAATATATTTTATTTTTATAATTCATAATATTGTACTAATATTTTAATAATATAGATGTTACATTGTTACATAATTGTCATTTCAAAATACTATAAAAAAACAACTAATTTTAGTAGAATTAAGTACTTTCTTTAATAAAATAATAATTTTTATTAGAATAATATTTATATTCAAAATGACATTGAATTAACCTAGTAATTAATGACTAAATTTTAAAATGTAATATTATATTTAGAAATTAGTTGTTTATTTTGATGTTTATATGAAGAAAAACACATTTATACACTTTATCATAGTTAGACATAAGTTTAGTAACCTATATTAAATAATTTTAATTAAAAATTTTTAATCTGTAAAAGAAATGAGGTAGGTACCTATTATCTAGTACCTTGTACCTATACCATTATTTTATTTCTCAATAATATCAGAATAATTAAATTTTATTATAATAGTATTATGTCATATTAACATCTCGTACCTATATCATTTTTTATAAATATTTATCATACTATAATCTATAAACTTATTTGCTCTAATTTTATATTTATAATAATTCATATTATTTAAATATTTTATTTATATACCTAGTTTGATTTTAACATTATATAATCAATTTCTTTTTATGAATTTCTTAAGTAACAAGTTTTGCTTAATTCTAAACAAATAATTTACTAACTAAATAATAAACAAATATTATTCAAAATTTAAATAAGAATACTGAAGGGATTAACTTTAAATTATAGGTTAGGTATACTAGTATGATACTGTTTATCTCCAAAATAAATATTTTAATTTGATTATATGAGAGTTATAATATTTTTAGGTAGTAAAATTTATATTTAATGACAAATGTAAAATAACTTTATACTTACAACGATATTTTTATTATATTACTAAAAATCATTGGAAATAAATATTTTATAAAACTGTGTTGAATTTATCATTGTTTTACGCATTTTATTATACACGTATTTATTTTAAATCCATAAAAATAAAACAATTTAAAAACTCAAAAGAATAGTGTAGATCCAGACAGTGGCGTGGTCAGGATTTTTCTATAAGGTATAGAGAGGTCGAATTTCAAATATTTAAATGTTACAAGAGTTAACTGTAATAAACACAATATTTAAAATATATAATATAATATGTAATCCTTAATTATGATCAGTTTATTTATTGTCTTATTATAAATTCATATACATATAGTGACATAATTTCATGAATATCAAACGAACAGAGTTGACACAGTGGTTAAAATTTCATAAACATCATGGTTTTATCTTACTATTCTTGGTTTTTGGAGGTTATATTATATTTCTAAGTAGTAATTAAAAAATTAATAATTATCAGAAAATAGTTTAGAAAAAATTCATCAGATAGAAGCATATACTCATATATACTTATATATACTTATATATTATTTAACGTATTTCCCTATTATTAGAAAAGCATCACGAATCAATTTTTTTTTTATAGGTGTTTAAAGTTAAAATTTGAGTAAAATCAATATTTACGAGTATATGGATTCTTCTTATTATGTTTCAATAATTTACAATAATGTTAAATAAAATTGACAAAATATTTTGGAAAAATTTGAAAATTTTATTGAAGCATAAATAATTTTTACTTAACTCAGTTCCAATTAATTGTGAATATTACATTTACGATTTTTTTTTTTTTTTTTTTTTTTTTTGTAGCTGTTTAAGGAATAAAAAGCAAGAGAAGGGATACTGGTGTGGAAGGGATATACAGGTGTAAAGAGGATAGTGTTGAATTTTGATTCAAATTTGAATACAATGATAAATCATTACATTCGTAAAAATGATTTTGAGCGAAGTTCATCAGATAATATATGTAGCGATTAAAATTTTTACATTTATCAGTCTCTACGGTCAATATAGGGGTCAATATAAATATAATTTCTCATAAAACCCCTAAATGAGTCACCTAAATACCCAAATTTGACAGTACTTCACTCATAATCGTTTTTCGAATATAATGATTTATCATTGAATTGAAATTGTATTCAAAAATCATAAAAAACACTATCCTCTTAACACCTGTATCCTTTCCACACCAGTATCCCTTTTCCTTGCCTTTTTATACTTTAAACAGCTAGGTATAAAAAAAAAATCGTTAATTTAATAATTCACAATTAATTGGAACTGCATTAAGTAAAATGTATTTAAGCTTCAATAAAATTTTCAAAGTTTTGGTCAATATTATTTAACATTATTGTAAAATATTGGAATATAAGAAGAATACATATAAATATTTTAAATATTGATTTTACTCATATTTTAACTTTAAATACCTATAAAAAAAACCATAATTGATATTTGTTTAATATTTAAGATATACGTTAACCAATATGGTAGTATGTTTCAATAAAATTTTCAGATTTTATCAATCATTATATTCATAAAAACGATAAATTATGAAATATTCAAAGTTCTATATTTTATAGAAAAATGAATGTAACGATTCCAAAATTTCATTGCCTGAATATTCGTGAAATATTGAAATCGAATTCGTTGAAATTTCAGTTTTCATGAGATATGCCGTTTTTTTTTTTTATCATTTTTTGGACATTTTTCCATCGCATAGGGTCAATTTTGAGAAATTCGAACAATGACCTAAATAAAGTATCAACTACATCCACTTTCCAACCAGAAACATTATGCTTTTCATGAAAATTGGAAAATTGAATACAAAATTACAATGATTTATATCCTTGAAAATTAACATAAGTTTAAAATTATATTTTTGAATATAAACAAGAGTTTAGAGTAGCAAAAACGAACGAGTGCCAGAGTCCTTGTCAAAATTTTACGTTGCGACATTTATTTTGATTTAAACAAATTGGTACAATTAATTAATAATTAATACCTATCATAAACTCATAAATTACAATAATATATTATTTTATCTCGTCTTCATAATATTATATAAATATCAATTATTATGATTTCAAAGATTGATTAAATTTTAGGGGCAAAAAAATCTCGAAATGTATGCGTTTATGTAGTTTTAATGTTATTCTTTTTTAATATACATAAAAATTTAATAATCAATAGTTTTAATATGGATATAATATTATGTACTAAGACTACTAACACAAAAACGAGAAATTTATACTTTATATTTATATAAATATAACTTGTTAATTCGTAAATCGTACTAACTAGTATAGTAAATAATATACGTAATATTTATCTATAGGTACTCTATTTAATATACGTACAGATTTTCCACAACTAATTAGCCATCATTGGCCTTAATCTTAATACATACCAACATATACCTTAACGGTCAACTGACAATACGACAATAATAATTGAGTTCCATTTCTATAAATAATTGTATACTATAACTACTCGTATATACCTACGTTTCAATTTATTAAAATTATACGTTCATTTTATTTTTTCATGAGGACAAGTGCTTCGTTTTATCCCCCTTTGGTGCTTACTTAAATTAAGAACTAATTATTTTGTATTATTGGAGAATAAATCGGTATGACGTTCAATAACTATATAAGTATAGGTACATAATATTATGCAATGTTTGAAAAGGATTTTGCTAAAAAAAAAAAAAATTTTAAATGTACAAACACATTAATTTGTTTTTTCCATTATTTATATTATTGGGATAATTTTAAAATAATATGATTATATATTTTTAAATTCCAGGAAGTAAAACTCAAAATCAAATGTCCAATGCTAATATAATATTTTATAACTTATAATATTATATAGCACGATTCTCTACGTTTTTTTTTTCTATAACAAAAACATTCGGTTACTTACGATTGCAATAATTATTTTTGGACGTATTGGATTTTGAACTCTTGACCGACGACGACGTCGCGGTTGACAGGAACAGTTTCATTTTGTCCATGTATCCGATGGGCTCGCCGGCGGCATCTTTGCTCTTGGCCGCGGTACTCGCAATACGTTCGTCACCTCGGGTGTTCACGGGCGAATATTTGGGCGAATACCTCGGTTCGCTGGTCGCTTCGATTGGCATGGTTCTGGCGGAATTAACGAAAAATAAAAATAAAAATTTTTCAGAGGATATTCCAATCGGGCCAGTGACGCAAACACAAAGCAGTTAACGTGAAAGTTCCGTCATAACGTATACGACATCGCGTTAATACAATAATAACGATATTATAATGACAAAATGACGGCGATATAATTATATTATCGGGTGTTCGCTCGCGTTTGAAAAATAGTACAGCAGTAGTATAAAAATAATAATACCTATAAATACCTAATAATATATTATTATTATCAAACGCGCCGCGAAATATCGGGTTCTCGCCGTGACAAATGAACGGATCCGTTAAATCGACGTATAAGTGACCGCAGCACGAACACGTGTGGATCTTTAAAGGCGTTTAACCGTACACTAATGCGATGTCGGCAATTCGGCATTCGTGTTATTATATATTCGTTATACCACGGTATATGCAGATAGTGCACCGAGCACGCCCCGCCGCCGTACACGCTAAGGTTCTTATCGGACTCGATACAAAACAATCGTGCATGAGAGTCATTTACGATGGTGTGACCCTTCGACTGCAAGTCTGCATGACGATGACGCACGTCGCGAAATGACTGCCGGCGAGTAGGTGGTCCGGTTACGTTTTGAGATGGGTACTTTAAACTTTTAACGTAAACGTCGCGACATGACTCTCCCGTGTTAGACATATTAAATAATATATTATTATTGTGCGTATTATATTTTTCATACATATAAATTAAATAATTCCGATTAAATATTTATCATATAATAATAATAATATGATCTATATAATATGTAGTATTATACATAATATATCGATCATCGCGGTTTCAAATCGTAGTTTAATGAGCAATTTTTTTTTTTTTTAACAAACAATCGACGTCCTTGAATCAGTATTTAAAAAACGTCATGTAAGCTGTGATAACGCATTTAGCAGTTTCGTAATAGATATCCAATCATAGTTCTATAAATTTATAATACACTCATAGTTCAATGTATATAAAAAAATAATAAAAAGAAAACGTTATGGAAACATTATGGAAACAAAAATAATATATACAAATAACTGATAAATTGTATATAATTATAGTAGGTTCTGATCCTATATTGTTACAGTTCAATGTATAAAAAAAAAAATATTAAAAACAAAATTTTATGGAATACAAAAATAATATATACAGATAACTGATAAATTGTATATAATTAGTAGGTTCTGATCCAATATTGTTTCATTGTTTAAAACTTATAAAATTACTCGTATATCAGCAATATGCATATAATATTATAATAGATTGGACATTTCAGTAAATTTGAACTAATAAATAAATATTACGTTTATTTATGGGCGTTACATTGTTATAAGAAAATATTTTCAATTAAAATTATAATACCTAATTTAAAATTATTCTATTCCATAAAATTACGCATGCTAATCGTATTATTTTTAATCTATAATAAATCGAAAAAATATAATATGTCTATTATCATTTTATATGTATTTATACTAACAATAGACTAATATAATTTACGAATACAATGTAGGTAAGATTTAATGACATTGGGTAATGATTATTTATTAACTACTGTTTGTGTAAATCTAGGCACCTAACAATTCAAATTTTCACTTTTAGTTATTTTATAGGTATAGGTACGAGTACCTGTTGATGTTGAAAATAGCTCAGCAAGAGTGTCAATGAGTTATGAGTTATATGTATAGAGAACCATTTAAATTATTAAAAAATTACTATAAATTGAAATCAATAATATAAATAACAATATAAGAAAAGTTAATATTACCTTAATTATATTACGTAATAATTCATCACATAACTTAATTAACTTAATATTTGAAGTCAAACGTCTATTATAACAGCAATATTATACCTATCTATACAATTCTACCTACAAATAATTATAAAAATCCAATTATAAAATATAATTTTAAATATTTTAAATTCTGAGCAAAACAAATAGAATGTATTGGACTATTGGTTTTACAATGATGTGTCTTTTTTTTTTATGTATGTAGACACATTTTCTCACCGAAATAATGCTCCGATTTTCACGAATAGCGTATTATGTTTCCGGTTGTAAAATTAATTTAGCTGGTACTTTATTTAGATAATTTTTTCAAATTTATCAAAATTGACCCTATGCAGAAAAAAAGACGAAAAATACCTAACGACATTTTTCACGAAAACTGAAATTTCAATGAATTCGATTTCAATATTTCATGATAACTCAGGCAATTTTGAAGATAGAGACTTGAAAATACTATTGCGTATTCACATAGATAGGTACTATATATATGTGATAAAATTTTGGAACCGTTAGGTTTATTTTACTACAAATTATAGAATTTTTAATATTTCCAAAAATTCTCGTTTTTATTTATATAATGTTTGATAAAGTTGGCAAATTTGGGTTTTTAGTATCTTTTTAATGTATAAATATCAAGAGAAAAGATACTGGTGTGGAAGGGATTAAGATGTGAAGAGGATAGTGTTAAATTTTGATTAAAATTTGAATATAATGATAAATCATTACATTCGTGAAAACGATTTTAAGCGAAGTTCATCAGTTTCTACGTTCAATATATATACCCCCAAAACCCCAAAATTAGTCATATAAATATCCAAATCTCACAGTACTTCGCTAAGAATCATTTTTCGAATGTAATGATTTATCATTGCATTCAAATTTAAACAAAATTCTACACTTTTCTCTTTATGCCTTTTATTCCCTTCCTTACTTTTTAGCATTAATTCACAAAATAAAAATTCGACATTTTAATTAAATAATTAAGTATACCGAAGACAAATTATATCAATTTACTCGTATAAGTTTTGTATCTACTTGTTTACTATGATATATTGACTATATTAATCAGTAAAAATTCTTACTAATAACATAATAACCAGTAAAGAGTATTACACGTGTAAGACGAATAAAATATTTTACAGAGAAACAATATATCATTCATTTGTATGAATGATATATGAATTCGATATGAATACCTAACTATACAATTCTGAAAAAAATATTATAATTTTTATACATAACATTGTTTAAAATATTATTTAATAGTATAATAAAAATAATTCCTACATATTATTATTATTAAATAATTAAATTATAGATTTTTCAAACATATTTTAATTATTCTTCAATATTGTATAACTAAGTATTAACTACAATGTATTTATGTATTTTAGTAAATCATCTAAAATTCTAAAATATATTATATATTTTTTTTATATTCATTAATACTTTAATGATATATACAAAGTGTATGAAGTACATTTGTTTTCTCAATAACAATAATATTGACCTAATTTATTAACGTTAAATATAATAATTAATTGGATATATATTAAATTTTATATATATCTAATCTTCCTTACTCAGGGTCAATATGTTTTTATATAAATAATAAACAAGAATTAGGTATAATAATAAAAGATAAAAAATGATCGTTCATTAACATATATTCTTATATTAATATAATATTATATCACAATAATTATTAAATTTAATTAAAATCGGTACACTGTTAATAATAATTTAAGACAGTTTAATAATTAAAACGAGCGGTGATAATGACTTGGGAAATATAATTATTCCCGTCTACTCCTAGCTAAACTTTCAATCATAATTTGGAAACAACGTAGGTATACGCGATTTGTTCTAATTCTAAATTTAATATTATGACACACAATTTGATGTGCCAACAATTAAAGGGTTTAATTGCCAAGTTAAAATAAAGACCCAAAGACTAAAATAAAAAAAATGTCAAAACACCTAGTACGTAAATGTGATTACAATATTGGCAACAACGCAACGGATGATAAACGTATTCCGATATTCGTATATTTTTCATAATGTTAATAACAATACATATACGTATTATATGTATTTATATATAATATATAAACCAGTACACCACATAAATACGAATATTATACTATTATGATATTTTTCTTACGTCATAAACTCATAATACACATTAATTATATTATATATACTTATATACCTACATATGATATTAGTAAATCATTTATTTCTAACATTCTTATGCATTATATGAACACGTAGTTAATACGTCATATATTATAAGACCAATTGTGGATCATTAACATATAAGTGCATGAGGTCATAAACGGGTATATACGAACTTAATATATTATGAATTGGAACAACCTACGATCATTATAAAATGTCATTAAATTATTTTTATTATACATCCATTGATTCGTCTATAGATTGCACATATTATAGTATGATGTTCAATTTATTATTTGTATTTTAGCTATATGCATCTTTATAAGTTAATAACAGACAAATGACCTGAGTCAGTTTATGTAATATATGACAATTATTGACAACTATTTACAACTGCTTATTGTATTTGAAACTGAATAACGAGTGATAATACGTTTATACGTATATCTTTATTTAGTTTAGATTTTCTTTATAATAAATACATCATTAAAAACATTTAAAAGATATATACGCTAAATTGCCTTTTAATTAAACAAATTATTAATAAAAAATATAATAATATGTAGTGTATAAATAATAATCAGCAAAAATTTATTAATGAGAAGTGTACGTATTGTGCAATTCAAATACTAAGAAATTCCAATTCATCATAAAAGTATGCAGAAATCAAAATTATTAAAGTAATATAATATACCAAATTTAAATAACATTAACTAACGAAAAATATTATAATATTGTTTATTTAACTTTAATAATCAAAGTAGCTATCTAACCTGAAAACCATTCGGGATGAACTATTTTCCTTTAAAAACATATACCTAATCATTTATTATATTTTAAGCCTGATAAATTATTATACAGGTATATTATACTTATTATAGGTACCTGCTATTACGTAATTACACAGATTGAGATAGATATCTACGCTTAAATTATTATAGGACTTATTTGAATGTAATGTAAATTTATTAAACAAATAATTTTAATTTAGATGTATATTTTTTTTAAATACAATTATAATAATTTAGTTATCATATTATTTATATGACTATAAAATATAAATACGTATTACAAATTATAATATATACAATTTATAAAACTTATTAGCGTAAAATATCGACTGTAGCAAATCAATGCAATTTTTTTAATAATCATAAATTAATTTACTATTACCTACTAATATTATTTTCAATATTAAATTACTAATTATAATAAAAATGTTATTAATAAATGTAATTTTTGTATTTAGTTGAGTTAATCACTTTTTATTATACAATAATGTAACTATGTAAGTAATATTATGTTTTGTTTAATTTTAGACGTGATTATGTTATTTCATATAAATCAATACTTAACCTTTGGGTTAAAATTTTTTATGATTGGTACATAAATATTAAATATACACATATTTTGTAAGTGAAAAATTATATCATAAAATGGAAAACGTATTTAATTTTACATAATTATATAATATTTTATACCTATTTATTAAAATAAATAAATGGTATATAAAAAATATTATTACTTATATTATTATTTTATTGATCGTTATCGTTGAACGTCATCGTTTATTATTTTTATTAATTTATATAAATAAGAATTTATTATACAAATTATTTATTAATAATTTTTTTTATTATAGGTATTCGGATATCCCGTCAATTCATCGTGCGTCTATTAATCACATATTATAAATATGAATATATTATATGCCACAATTATTGCTAAAATAAAATTACACCTATCTGTGATTACTGATTAGTATATAAGTAATATCAGTATAAGTATTTCATAATATTATATACCATTATACCAATATATAAATCAAACATAATTCACAAATCACGATAAGATAAGGTGAACCAACGATAGTTGATTTAGTGATAGGAACAAATTTGCTATAATTTTGAAAATAGAACAACCACAAGATTATTTAAGAGGAAAAGCTCATAATTTCCAATTACAATTATGATATGTATGTACAATGTATTATGTATTTTATTTTAAATAGGCAAATAAAATAATAATGTAAATTTAAAAAATAATTTTTTTTTTTATTATTATGAATTTATGACATACCCGATTAATAGACACACGAGACACGATGAATTGACGTAGGTTTATCTTCGTACTCATAGGCGCAACTAGGTGGTGGCTTGGGAAGCTTAATCACCCCACCAAAAAAAAAAAAATTTCTTGTTAAATACTAATAATTAATATTGGTTATTTCAATTCAATAATTTTAATATTTTATGTAATGAGATAATATTATTATGATTTTGGCTTTCATTTTACAAATTATTAGTTTTTTTTTTTTTTTTTAATTTATTGATATTCTTCATTTGAAACAGAGGTTCTCAAACTGGGGAACGCGCCCCCCTAGGGAGTCGTGACAAAATTTTAAGGGAGACGTGAAATTTATTTAATATTAAAAAAACTTCATTGAAGTATTATAATATAGTAATGAATATCCAATAATCAACATTAAAATATAGTTTACATACGAGTATAACTAATATTATGCATACATCAATCTTATAGTAGTAAGGAGTTGGGGTGTGAACTCATAAAATAATTTGAAAGGTGGCGTGGACCTCAAAAGGTTGAGTATTCATGATGAAACCCCTCCCGAAATATCGGAACAAAATAAAGAATACTAATACATCTTGATCTTGTTTTATAATGATATTATATAAATTGTAATAAAAAATAATATAATATGTGTATAGTACAAATACTTAAAATAAAGTGTAATACAGTATATTTCTTAATATTGAACACTATATTTTTTCAAACCCCCCCCCCTCCTCCCCGAAATTTTTTCCTGCGTTCGCCACTGATCTATAAAAATATTTAGTAATTAAAAATCAATATTGTGGTTTTAAACATATAAAACTATTTATAACGTAATTTATAACATCTTTTGTTGGAATACTCACTTACCTTGATGCAAGTAACAATTACAATATCATATTATATTGTGATTATATTTAATACATTATATTATATTATATGTAGTTATCATATTTTAATTTTACTAAGTCGGAAGAATTAATCATGTTTTCAATGTTACATTCCGTTATTTTTATAATACTAACATTCTGATCACCTTTGTATTATATTAAATCTCGTATTAAATATAAATAACTTTGTATTTAAATTTTAAGTAGTATTTACCATTATTTTACAATACCTATTCTTTTTGTTAACATAACAAAGAATTTAACTATCTATATTTATCAGATTTCAAAATATGGCACATATAAATATATATTATATTGTGGTACGTAAATTATACATATTGGGTTATGTACAGTACATATCAGTAACTATACCGTTAAAATATTGATACAAGGTACTCCTACGAAATATACACAAAGCTACAATAAAATTAACTAATTTATTTTAAATACAAACATGTTTTCAATCATATTGAGGAAAAACCAGAAACCATTTGAATTAATATGCAAAATAATATTTAGTAGTAAAAAAATGAAATTTCAAGGATAAAATATAGACGAACAGGATATTTAAACCAGATGTTAAGTATACTTGTCTTTATAACTCACCTCGTGCAAATTAGTGCAATATTTTTATTATTTCTTTAATTTAAAAACAATGATAATATTGAAAACTATTATTAGTAAAGGAAAGGATATTTATAAGTACTTTAGTTGTGAATAAATACAATATGAACGACTTAATTTTTTATTTCAAAGTACCTACATATAATAGTCAACAAGAAATTAAATAAAACTGAAAATAATATGTTTTTTTGTTATTACTTTTTATAATCTAATTAATAATTAATATAAATGAATTAAACTTCACACTCATAAAAATTAAATTTTAAAATAATTAAAAATGATATATGTACATTATGTGTAATTTACGTATAGGTATAATATTGATATTTATGAGATGTACTATTAAAATCTATAATATATTTATTAAAGAATAGTATTAACATTACTAAGATGGATAAAATACGATAAAGTACGAATAGTTCATTTTAGAATATTTGTATGAACAGTGGTGAATTTACAGGAGCATCAAAATCAAAATATATATTAAACATTTTATCATTTTGGTTATTATGTAATAGCATTGATATAATAATATAGGTAATATAATTAATGAATAAAATATTTTTATGTTATAATATTTATTAAACATTTTAAATTTTTATTTCAAATAAAAAATTATTAATATTTCTTTTGACTTCTCTGGAAATATATTTCAAATTCTTTATTGGTTTTAAAATATTTTTTATATTAATTACGTAAACATAATATATAATTTTAAAATTAAAAATTAAATGTAACTTATTTATTATATCAATACTCTTATAATTAGTAAGTACAACAATTTATATCTATATATAAACGTATAACGTATAATGTAATCAAAAATCGTAATTATCAATTCTTAATTTTCAGATTTAATATACGAAGATTTGTTTAAAAAAAAAATACAGCTATATAGGAACAATAATTATACTTCAATAACTTTCCAACTGATTCATACAAATAAAATTATTTTTAATTATAGCATTTTTCCTTATTTCACTTTAAAAATATTATAATGAGTAATATGACTGTGTCTTATTAATTATATTGTAGGTAGGTACTCATTAATTATTA
Source organism: Tetraneura akinire (assembly GCA_021307375.1). Taxonomy (NCBI): domain Eukaryota; kingdom Metazoa; phylum Arthropoda; class Insecta; order Hemiptera; family Aphididae; genus Tetraneura; species Tetraneura akinire. Next base: position 1,170,759 of record JAIUCT010000133.1, on the reverse strand, counting down.
TGTCTAATCTATTAAAAATATTAAAATATAAATTAAATTTCTGTATATAAAAATATTATATAAAAAAATTAAATAAATACAATTTTAAATAAGTTATAATAAATAGTTTAAATGTAGATTCTACTATATATTTTAAATGACCTATTAAAACATTGTGATCACGTTTATTTGAACAATTATTATTGATTTATGAGACTTTATTTTTTATATACGTATTATAGCGTTTTCAGTACTAAAGCTACTAATTTAAATCAAATTATATGAATAAGAATTCAATATTTTACGATATGTTATCCTTATCATTCAAATATCAGGAACAAGGAACGGAGTCTAGAATTATATTAAATACATTATAGGCTGACCGGTTTTTGGTTTTTATGCATATACACCGACATGAATGTAAAATACAAAAACTAGTTGATCAACGATTTTGTTACCGACATACTGATACTCGAATTACCTATTGTACTATAGTACTATACACACCACAATGATTTTTTAGTCATAAATTTATAAATTTAATAATTTTAGATATAGAACTTATGAATTTTCATCATAAATTCATAATCATAAACTACATTATATTTTATTGAATATGAATATCAGAATATGTAGTATATGTATAATATGAATATTTATTTTACTTTAAATATGTAAAACTAAAAAAAAAAAAAACCATAATAAAACTGAGTTAATGCTGCCTTATAGTTTCTATATTTTATACTTTGGCATGATAAATTGTGTACCTATCTATTAATATAGAGATTTATTTTTATATACATCAACATTTTTAATAAAACCGATATATACAGCTATACTATACTATATATAATAATTCTAAATAACCAAAAATAGATAAGGTAGTACCAATACAGTATTTTACACTATATAATATGCGTTAAGAAATCATACTGTTCACTTACCTATCAATTATTAATCATTAATTTTTAAATAAAAAATTTCATATATTTTAACAATCATAAATTATATTATTTTTTTAACTTATAATATTTATCATTATAGGTACAATATTTTAAAATGTTTATTACCTAGTATTTTTCATCATCTGAGATATTTGCAAGAAATTATGATTCATCTGATGAATAAATTATTATATAATGATTCGATAAATCATCCTAATTACGGTAATAATTTTTATATAAACTTAAATTTGCAAATACCTATTAGATATTCTAGTATAGTTATACAAGGGTTTAAAAGAAATATTATGTAATATTGTTTAATTTGTTTATAATGATATTTATGAAATAATAATTGGTAAAACCTTTATCATACACATATTATATTAATTCTACATTAATTTAATCAATATTATCAATAAAAATGATAAAGATACCATCAATATTAAAAAAGAAGAGCTGATACTCCTGACGCAGGGATACAGGTGTGCAAATCATAGTATTTAATTTGAATTTGAATTTGAATGCAATGATAAACCATCACATTTGAAAAACGATTCTGAGCGAAGTTCAGTCAGCTAATGTAGGTAGGTATTGATTCAAATTTTAACATTTTTTTTATTAAATATTTAAAACGCAAAATTTTATCACACATAATGCCCATATCTGACAGAACTCCGCTCAAAATACTTTATTCGAATGCAATGGTTTATCATTACATACAAAGTCTAATTAAAAAAACACTATGATTTGCACACCTGTATCCCTGCGGCAGAAATATAAGCTTCTCTTTTTTTTATACTTTAAACAGGTATAAAAAAAAAACCGTATATGTAATAATTCACAATTAATTGGAACTGTTAAGTAAAATACACATATAGTACATAAATGAACACCCTATAAAATTTTCAAGTCTCTAAGTTCAATATAAATACTCATAAAATCCCTTGTTACCTAAATGCCCATATCATTAAAATTTTTATCATTTTTATTTATCATTATTGTAAAATATTGAAATATAATAGGAAGAGTCCATATATAAGTACTTAAAATATTTATTTACTGAAATTTAAAATTTAAACACCTATAAAAAAAAATTGAGTCTTGAGATTAAGAAATAACCTAACCTAACCTCGTACATTTAACAGATACATACCTACACGTTAAGCATTTATGGATGAAATATGTATATATATATAAACGAATTTCTGATTGTCTTTTATGCATTCCTAAACGGCTGGGCCAATTGCGACGAAATTTGGTACAGAGATACATTACGCCTATGGGCAGAAGATCGGTTAAGTTAAAAAGTGATGGGCCCAACCCCGGGAGATGCTCAAACAAGTACCTATTATGAGATTTACGATGGAAATTTTTTTTTTATAGAAGGTTGCTATTAGTTTCAATAATATTATTATTTTGGTTGCTATTAGTTTCAATAATAGTTATATTATCACTATGGTTACTATTATAATCATGATGAGTCAATTCGTCGAAGGACAAACTGTCATTTTTTCGTCGTTTTTTCTATCGCATACGGTCAATTTTGAGAAATTCGAAAAATTACCTAAATAAAGTACAAATTACTCGTACATCCAATTTTCAATCTGAAATATATACTATTCGCGAAAATCGAAGCATTATTTCAGGTACCTAGTAGAAGTGTTTTCAGACATAAAAACAAAAAAAAAAAATAAGAAAAAAAAAGACACACACCGTTGTAAAACACTAAAACCAATACATTCTTTGCTTCGCTCAGAATATAAAATTTAAATTATAATTATTTATTTAATTTTATAAATTTAAGTTAATTTTATGGAAAAAATATTTGTATTATTTATTTATAAAGCATAATTCTTATAATATATAAGCTGCATAATTATACTGATTTATTATATGTTTTGAAATAGAAAAATTAATTTAAAAAAAATTTTAACTGAATAAATATATTAGGTATAAATCTCTTTATAATTTAATTTTATAATAAAATTATAATTAATCAATATAAATTATAATGTAGTTACATATACTTAGGTAATATTTAAACAAACTTCTTACTTAATAAATAAACGAAGATATTATACCTAATATTCTTAGTAACTGTTTTTCTTCAAAATCATTCAATGAAACATGATATATTCAAATCATTAAGATCGATTTAATTTAACTTTAATATTTAACAATAAGTATCAAATTATCTATTATAAAAAAAAAATAATTTAATACAAATTGCACGCATATTACAATTTTTAACTCGAATCCTAACGAACGCACGACTGAATAACCAAGTTACTACTGTTACTAGGTAGGTAGGTACTGAATTATATAGGTATTATACACTACGCGTGACATGGATCTGTAAAATGTAAATATAAAAAAGCTGTTAACCTTACATAATATATATAATTATATACCTATTGTATCCAGTTGCTTTAAAATTATAAGTGAGGTGGGGTCATTGAGAGGGTGTTATTTGGTTTTAAAATAATAATAAATATTGTGAATACAAAATAACAATTAATATTAATTATAAATATTACAAACAATATTAATTTTTAATATAGGTATAGGTACTCGTACATTAAAAAGGAAACAAACAACACAACCTTTTAGATTTTGAATGGAATATAAAAAGTAAAGTTTGTTTTTCAATTTAATGATACTTTTATTTTTTAGCGTAGTAAACATATTACTTGTATTCCAATATAAATTAAAAATAAAACGTGCCTATTTTTGTTTATGAAAAATTGAAATATCAAATATTACGATATTTTACGACATTAAATTTCAGGTAAAAATTAAATATGAAATTAAAGATATACTAAAATAAAAATAACAAATTACATATTAAAATTTGCAAGTATAATAATAAATATTATTATCCTATGCCAGGGGTCGCCAACCAGTCGATCTTTCTAGGAATATAGGTAGATCGTTATAAAAATTAATTTTAGCATTATCGGTCGATCGCGTAATAAATAATCGGATAATGTGGACTGTTATATTGTATTCCAGAAATTTACCATTATCGGTCATAATATTTTCTTTGAAATATGGACCTTTTTTTTTTTTTTTTTTCTCATCTAACAAAAAGACCTAAATTTCCTAGATGTCGATCACCAGGGACTTAAAATTTCAAATGTAGCTCAGTTGTTTAAAAAGGTTGGCGACCCCTGTCCTATGCAATAAAAAAAATCAAAACTGAAAAAGTTTTTAAATAAAAATATAATTACTAATACATAATTTGTCACAATATAAGCTAAATAATAGGTAATGTTGCTTTGTTAAATACTAAAATAATATTTTAGCCTTAATTTATTTTTAAAATTAAATTTGTCTATTTAGTTTTCAATCTAGTATTTTTTAAATTATTTAGGTATGTATTTATTTATATCAACACACAATGTACTATGTAGTAAATACAAAGACATAGATAACAATATGTGATGAATACACATTATATTATGTTGACTCAGTTGACTCAAACAATGACGTAATTGATATATTTTTCATAAAAAATACTTATAATTAATACAGTATAAACTTAATTTTCTAATTTTCCTATTTAAATTATTAAAACCTAGTATAAATTCGTTAATAGATGAGTTAAAATAACGCTGTTTTTATATGAACAGAAGTATAAAATAAATATTTAATTTTAATATGTTTAGAACTTATCAACTAATTATTCCATAACAAACTATACAAAACCATAAAACTATAAAAGTATAATAATACTGAGGTATCTTATCATATTATGGTATAATAATTTAAATAAAAAATACATCAAGTTTCTACTGACTTATAATATAGGCATATAGCTCAATTAACATTTAAAATAAGACAATACGAGGATAATTATTATACTTTTATAGTTTTATAAGGGGTTTTATACGTAATGAATAATGAGATATGGGATGAATTTATGTATAATTTATATACGAGTAACGAGTATCATTAGAAATTAGATTTATTTAATTTTTTTATATTAAGTTTTAAATTCAAAAGGGTATTTATAATTTGAATTTTATTTGATTGTGAAAAAATTACTTTTTTTTTAAATTGATACGAGTAGTTTTTCTTATTCGAAATTTAATTGTAAACTATAAGAATAGTAATAAAGTGTGTATACATACATTGAATCCGGATAAATTAGTAACGCTTTAAAATAATCATTATGATTTGGAGTACAGCTTAATCGGATATATTGAATAAATAATTTAACATCTCATCAATTATTTCCAAAATGAACTTTTAGAGATTGCATTGTAAATGATAATCTATTACCACAACGAAATAAATTCATTGTGTCTAATATGATAAATATATTATGGTTTATTCAAAAAATATCGGAAACTTAAAAGACGATAAAATGACGTTAAGTACTGTAATTTTAATAGTAATAATTACGAAAACAGTTCATCGTTTGATATTTTTTTAATAATTAAATTTTGGTTTAAACTCTAATCTCGTGATTCAGTGCTTTACCTATGTCCTATAGGTATAATATTTATTATTCTTAACTAAATTATTAATTATTTATAGAATATAGTATATTATTATAGTTATAAACTGTTATAAACCTACACTCGTATTATGTTTATGTCATTATACGCATATAATTATATATACCTGCCTAGTAAATAAACCCTATTTAATTTAATATTAATATTAAACTGATGTTTAGATAAATTGTCTTAGATATTATTAATGGGTGATGAACTGATGACTATATTCATAATCAATATTAATAAAATAATAACTAAATACTAAATAGTAAATAAAACGATAAATTAACCATTAACACACGTATAACTAATAATACCACAAATTGACAATTTTATCAAACATTATATACGTAAAAACGAGAATTTTACGAAATATTCAAAGTCTGATATTTTGTAGAAAAATTAACGTAACGAATCCAAAATTTTACCATATATATATATATATATATAGTAGCGATGTGAACACCCAAAAAAAGTCTCTATCTTAAAAATTGCCTGAGTTATCGTGAAATATAGAAATTGAATTCGTCAAAATTTCATTTTTCGTGAAAAATGCCATTTTATCGAAGTTTTTTCTACCGCTTATAGTCAATTATGAGAAATTCAAAAAATGACCTAAATAATGTACCATCTACATCCAATTTCCTACCGGAAACATATGCTATTCGTGATAATCGGAGCATTATTCCGGATAGTAAAAATGTCTTCAGAATAAAAAAAAAAAACAAAAAACAAAAAAAATCACACATTGTAAAACCAATACATTCTTCGCTTCACTCAGAATCTAAAATTATATCGTAATCAAGGTAAATCCACCTTAATCATAATATTTAAGAAATTTAAACAATTCTATAAATAATAATAATATTCAATTCTTATGATAGATAATAGCATTGATTATAAATACTAGTATTTATAATCAATGATAATAGTTATATTATGTTCTGTGGTTATATTATCAACACAGTACCTATACACATATAATACAAATGATTGTTTATATATCTGTGATTTTCAAAACGTTTTATCGTTTATCACTTATCACTTTATCAGTGTCCATTTATAAATCGTTTTTTTTTTTAATCATATGATTTGAATTTATTAATTTGATAAATTTATAATTAAAAATTGATTATAATTTATAATCATAATTATTGTGTATTATTAACAATAATTAGCTTAATAAAATAAATAAAATATGCACAAACTTACTTCGAATCAATTCCGTATAATCGAGCAAGGTTATTACCACGACGATAAACAAGAAAAACTGTATAAAACTCTACAAATTTCAAATTACGTTTGGGCGAATCGATGAGAAACGGAAAAATATTTCACTGAACAGATGTATACAACGTTATCGTTAAGAGTTATCGGTTAACCAACGTATCAATCATTTGAATGATATAATTGACATCAAATGTCGCGAATCCTCCGATTAATGATTATTAACTAGGTATTATTTAAATATAAATTTTTGCCATTATATTATTAAAATATATTATTTTTTTACACTATCCGCTATCGTAGTATCACAGATTAAATATAACGTTAGTATCGTTACTAACGTCGTCAGGGGTGCGTCAACAAACCATCATAGATCCGCCGCACGTACACTGTGTTAACTTAACCGTTGTTGCCTCACGAGCACATGGAAAAGTCGAGTCGACCGTGACAATAGGGTGCGCGTGCCTGCCGCCTGATATTCAGACCCTATCGCCCCGCTCCAATACCCTCTTACCACCGACCATGGTTAAGTGTGGCGTGTGGTTACCGCGTCGTCGCAGACGCAATACAAATCTCGCGAAAATATCACGCCACATTCACAAGCCCCGCCCATACAAAATGTATACACGATGATTATACATGTGGATATTTTATATTTATACCTGTGCCTGTACTAGAAATTTGAACAAAAATAGTACACGATCGTAAAGAATTTCAATTTGGCGTCACCATAATTTTTTAACACTGCAGAAGTACCTACTAAAACAATTCAGCACATTTTAATAATATACGGAGAAATAATATATTATATTATGTCATATGATTTTTTTTTTTAATTAATATGTAACAAGCAACAAACTATTTTCGGTCTAAACATTATAATTCTCTTCATTGAGGTTGATTTACACGATACCAGTCGAAGTCGCCAGGAACTGTATACAAGTGGCTGGGCAACGTCTAAACATAATCTGCCAGCAACTGGAGAAAGCCAGTGAGCACTAGCGTGCCAGCAGGGTAGCAGTTGGCATTGCCAGTAAAACAAATATTTTTATTTTTTAATAAATATTTTTATATTTTACTGGCGCGAAAGCTTCCCCCCTCCACTACATCAACACTACAACCACTGGTTAGCACCTATACTAGTAGCTGCCAGTGTTACTACACTACTGTCTGCCAGTCGTGTAAGCGATGGGCGCCAGTCACCCGACAATTCCAGTTTAATTTAAAGAAATAAAGAAAAATATAAGTAACAAAAACAACAAAAATTTTGATAATGTTTGAAAACAATGTATTAGGTAGTTTGAGTAAACAATAAATTTAAAATTCAATAGACAATAGACAACAATACATTTTTATAATAAATTGATAAACATGTTCAGAGCTGGACTTAAAATTTTTTCGTCAAAAACCACAAATATAGTGCATTATTATTTATAAAAATATATGGTATTTTACTGATACGAAATTTACCAAAACATGATATCTATAATAGAACTATAATAGGAAACATGAAAAAATCTTAATTCGACAAGAGTTTTGTGTCTATGTGTTCTATGCATAAATCCGCCACTGATCATATTACATTTACTATTTACATGTAAACGTATATAGAAAATACAAAAATCAATAATAACTTAACTTTGACAAGAATCCCTTGACCTTTAGTAGTTTATGACTAGATGTACAAAATTATTGCTTATTATTTATGAAACAATTGGAATTTTTTATTATTTTAGCAGATATATTACACATTTCATTTATTATGTGATTTTTAGTGGATGTACGTATATATTTCTATAATTTAGAAATGTCAGGTAATTCAATATATCAAATAATTCAAACCGCCCTCTTATAAATCATAGTTTACCACTAATTTCATTATATTTTTTTATAAGTACTGCTATTGTATACGGTTATATTGTTATATCGACATTTTTCTTACGTGCAAGTACAATTTATTAATTAAATTGTTTTTAGAAATTTCACAAAATAAAATATTTCCATGTTTTTATAATAATTATAAAAATAGTAAAATACTATACATAAATTTTATATACCTACTGTAATTTATGATTACTTAGGTATTTTATATTTTTGATAGGTACCTACACGATTTAATAAAATCAGGTATGTATGCCTATAATTATTGTAGTATTGCGTATTTAGATTTAGACCAACTGTCATCGCACTATTCGTATGTAAACTCATTATTAATCTTCACTTTATTGTGTTATTGACATTTCAATAAATTATAAAAAAAAACATTAATACTGAAATACTGAATATCAAAATTCAAAACTACAACATTTAATTCTGTTTATCACTAATTATTATTATAACTATTTTTCGTTTTTTTACTTACCTACCCACCTTAAAAATATAGACATAGGATATAATATTTTTTAAAGAAATTAATGAATAAAGATAATGAAATAGGTATTAAATTTTAATCATGCGCACCTAATAATGTAGATACGATAACGATAACGTTACTTTTGAGTCAGACAAGAGATTAAAAGAATGAAAAAAAATCTAACTAGTGGTCGGATGTTTGAAAGTGGAAATTAATAAATTATTGTTCCATATACTTAAATAATATTAAAAAATTTTAATTTTTATAAAGTATATTATTTGTAACGCATATTATTTTACGCGTATATTATTTTGTATTTCAAATGCGTCATTAAAATATGTTTATAAATGTATATAATGTTTATATAAAATTAGTGTCAAAACAAGTTGGCAAAATGCATGAACACCATCGAAAGTCAAAATGTTAACTGAAATATATTATACTCGTATAATATATATTATATACTAAAATTAAATCAACAAAATACAAAACAACAAACTGTACTCGTCTATATGCGCATCCAAGGCCTACTATAGTACTTCTATACTTATTATATTAGTGTCTATACAGTCTACTAATTCAAAATATTAAATAAGCGTATGAATAGCTAACCCAATAATTCGATTTAAATTAAAATTACATCTCTATGTAAATATATAAAATATGTTTTAACAAATGACAAATGTCTATTTTCGTGAAATTAACTTCTATATTATCATTATGTTATGGATATTGCCGATTAAACAACAGATATTAATATACGAGTATAATATAAATCTTTATGATTTACAATTTCAGTGTAGTATTTTTGTGCTCGTTTATATAATGTCATATCCATATTGCGTTATTATCCATTTTGTGAAAAATAACTAAATTTTATCCACTTCGCATAATTATGCTTACTGGATAACATTTCATGAAATGAACATTAATTATTATTTATTTACCCTTTCGGTCCTGTACTACTCATACGAGTAGGCAACTTTTAAATTATTGTATTTAATACAATTTTCACTGTATTTTCTTTAGCGATATGTAAAATAAATCCTTAATATATGTTATTTCATTATAAAATATTAATTTTTAATAAGTCTAGAGCATTTTTGAATTATTTACACTTTTTTTCAAAAAATTGAATGATAAAATTTTTGACGATATAGTTTTTTCGTTGTGTTTTCATTTTTCGTGATAAATATTATATTGATGATACTAAAAATCTGGGATTTTATTTTCTATGAGTAAACATGTTTATTTAGTTATTCTAATTCTAACCATCATTATTAACTTATCATTATTTTATCATTCATTTTACCGCCAAATAAAATGAGTCATATCCCCTACTTCTACGAGTAAGTTGGGCAACAACGGTGTATTATTATTTATTTACATTAAATATAATCACCGGCATACGTGATAATATTACATTTTTCATTTTCTTGTTATTTAATTTTAATTTTATGTTTATTCGACATGACTTAAATTTTGTTATTTTGTTTGAAATAAATAAGTTTGATTATTTGAAATATTAACATCGGTTATTTTTCTACTCTATAACTACCCGATCTACTTGTAGAAGTAGAAAAACTATTTATTTTTTTACTCCTTTCTAGCCTGACCTACTCGTATAGGTAGATGACTTAAAATTGAATACTACTCGGTCAAAAATAATTATTTTGCTCTAAAACTTCATAAGTAAGTTATTTATAACTATATAAACATAAAAAAAAAAATATATAAAAAATTAAAATAAAAAAAAAAAAAAATTCTGGGCCTGAAAGGGTTCTTCATTTTATGAAACTTGTTCCATCATTTGGATTTGGACATCCAAATAGTGAATCGAAATTTATAACATTATTTTTATTCAACGAATTTTTTTGTATATTACTGAAATACATTCTAAAATTTAAAGTAAATATTAAGTATGATACTCTTATTATGTTACACTAATATTATTAAGTAATTCATTTAATAAAAAAATTTAAAAAAATTATAATTTGAATCTAATTATTAAATAAGCATTATACTTATTGTTATTAGTTATTATTACCCATCGTGAATAATATTAGTGTAACATAGTATTAACATAATAATTATACTTAACATTTACTATACATTTTAGAATTGTATTCCATTATTAATACAACAAATAATTCGTGAAATAAAAATAATTTTATAAATTTCGATTCATTATGCGAATGTCCAAAAACTAATGGGACAAATTCCAAAATTCCATAAAGTGAAGTTTAGGTGTCAATTTCGTAAAATGTTATCTAAATGGTGAAATTATTACGCGAAGTGGATAAAATTAAGTTCTTTTTTCACGAAATGGACAATTACGCGATATGGATGCGACATTAATTATATATATATAGATTTTGTATTTTTGTTAAATTTCAGAAATATCTCGTACGATAAATTATAAATAAAAGCATAATATTTAAAACTTGTACAATAATTAAGTTACTGTAAATAATTGTCAATTTTCAAAAAAATAATTAAAAAATTAAACGTTAAGCGTGGGAAAAATTATTGTAAAATGTCATTGACGGACATGAAAATATCAAATGAACTACCGTTTATAAAAATTTTTTTTTAATATTGACGCAATGTTATTATTGTCGATATCGAACAAAATATCTGGTATTTAATAATATATTATTTTACAACGAACGCGTTATGATTCCTGAAAAATTCAAATTATGCAATATTATTACACAGCGGTAATGACGTGTCTCGTTGACAAACATCCGACACTGCAAACAGTGCAAACTCATTGCATTGCACTCATAATAATAGTCATAACTTCATAAGTCGATAATCCGGCGCGCGAGTGTGCAACATAATAATAACAATAGATGTATACCTAATACCTGTTGTCAATAATATGATAAATAATAATTATGGAAAAACGAAAGAATTTAATTAAATATTATTATGTAATTTAATTTAAATAATAAAAACAATTGCATAATATTATTTTTTTTAAAAAACTAGACAAACACATTTTCAATGTTATTATGCTCATATAGCCTACAGGCTATAGGTAGACGTTTCGATTACCAGTGAATATTATAATCATAATATTTATATTATTTTATATTATTTAATATATTACCTATTCAATTTCTTAGTTTTAACGGATAATAATAAAAACAACTAGTAAAAAACGTGATTCCTATTCAAACTGATTAATAATAATTATAAGATAATAAATTATAATAATATAATTATAGCTTTAGTTATAATTTATAAATAATAACTAAAACATAATTCATTTGATATTTTTATATTAGCATGACACGTAATCAATAAATTATATTTATTTATCTGGACTTTTGAATAGTGTAGGTTATATTGTTTTCTAAAGGGCGTGCCGCGAAAAGTCGAACTTTTCTATTGCTATTGCATATCTATTGATTTATTAATAATTTGTAGTTTTTAATTGAAGTTTTAGGTCATCACATGAAATTTCAGAAACACGTCGTTGAATGCGTGATAAGTGTAGGTAGACATTATAATCATTATCGTCAATTAGTTCGACGACAATCGTGGAGAAATTATAATTTAGTTGTGGATTTTGGATACCTACCTATATATAAATGATTGAATTTATTCAATTTTTTATTCGTCTGACAAATTATTTTTGTATAATAAACAATGTGCTCTGAATTTGAGCAAAATAAAATAAAATCGGTTATTTATTTTAATTGAATTGACTTATTTTATAATATGTATCTAATAATAATAATCTGTATGCAAACTAGACAAAATTATAAACCTTAAAGTGTATAAAATATAATAAATATCATTACATATCGAATACTTTCATGGACTACGGACTATTATATATTTATATTACAAAAAAAATAAAATATTTAAAATATTTCTGAAGGTTTGGCCACGATATTAAATTATAGTAAATCTATAATTTTAAATTGTCATGAATATGTTATGTCTTATGTTTATACACTTTTGATACTATTTACTATTGTTCATAATATTAATAATTAAAAATTCTTTAGTATTATTATCATTTATCAATATTCATAATAGGTAATAAATGTATATGTCATAGGTCGTAGCCATCATTTCATGAGAATTCGACCACTTCATGAAATGAAACCAAATTTTGACACTTTGTGAAATAATAAAAAAATGTATTAAATGGTCCCTTTTTCATGTAATTTACAGTCAATTTTAATGTTGTGTAATTTTTTCCCCGGTCTTTTTCACTATAGTGTTGATCGTTGATCAGTTTATGAAGAAAAATATTATATAGAAATTATTGAACGAATTATATTCATTATATATCGTTAATTATAGTTATAGGTATTATGTACTATATTTGTACAAATACCTATATATAGACATTTATTTTATATTATGATTTGAACCTTTATCTTTTAAAATTAATAAAAATAAATTACTAGCTACTATCAACGTTTGTCAATTTTAATACTTCTATATTTTAGTCAGCTACTACCTACGTACTTATTCATATGACATATAGGTAACAGAAAAGTATTAGTTTATTAATTACCTAACTACCTGTTGTAACTTGTAGGATTGTAGGTTGTGAACATTATAAAAATATATATGATAACCTAACCTTATATACGTACCTATATTCTAATTGTAAAATCTAATGATCAACATTAATGATAACTATATGTCTATATTATAATTTATTATAATTTGTTTGATAATTTTTATACGTATATTTTTCTTCACAAACTGGTCAGCCATATCATGATAAAAATTACGCAACATAAAAATTGACTGTTCATTTCATGAATAAGTGACCCCCATACGATGACTTATTTTAAATATTTCACCAAGTGTCAAAAATAGGTTTTCATTTCAAGAAATGGACTATTTCCACATAAATAAATGTCCACATAAGCCGAGGTATAACAAAAATATTATTATTTTTTAATTATAATTTAACAATAATATAATATAATAGTAATAATTACAATTTAAAAATAATAGCCTTATTTATCGCGCTTTACACGATAGAATACGAAAATTTAAGAGCATGCGCATGCAGATCGATTTACCTTTTATAAGGATTTTATTTCTTAACAATTTATCTACATTTTTGCAGAGTAGAACTAGTCACGACACGTGTCAAGAAATAAGAATAATTCACGATTAGACATTTTGTTTATTGCGTTTTTTTTTTTTTAAATAGCAACTATGTGGAGATCAATTAAAAAACGATTGTATATTCATATAGCCATAATACACAATACGTATTTATAGTAGGAAATAGCCGAAATGGGCATTAATGATAAAATTTAATTTAATTTTAATTATAAAAAATAAGAATAAATAGCATGAAACACAAACAATGAAATATCATTGATTATATATGTAGGTACATTATAATCAATGGCAATATAAATTACTATAATTATTGAAAAAATACAAGGCGTATAATAAATAATTATACCTATACCTACATACCCACTTCAACATCATTGAAATATTAACTTAATCTAGTAAAAAAAAATATTTTACAAAAATTTTGTCTATTTAATATTTTCCAATGCATATATCCCCTTCCATTGACAAAATCCTGAATACTAAAATATAGTGTAGTTAGATACCGAATAAAACCACAAAATATTGTAATAAAAATTAATTTACCTACATTAATACTCGTATTCTAAAATTTTACATTACATGATATATCTACTCACGGATATATTAAAACTTTTTATTTCGTTAGGTATAATATTTTATAACAAGTGCCAGTGCGACCTATTACAAGTGCTTATTTTTATATTTAATTTTTATACCTAATAACTAAAAAAAGGGTTTAAATTATTAATTTAAGACAATATAATTTTATTAATACCTACCTACCTACTTAATAAATATTATTTATCAAGAGAACAAAATAATGAGAATTATAATTGTAAATGCATTCTTGTGTGAATAAGTTGATAAACTCAAAACAAGTAAACAACATATTATTATTTGTGTGTAACAGAATGCACTCGAACTTTGGTATTAGATTGAAAAATATTCAATGTCAAACGGACAACAAAATATTGTGAAGAATATTTAGGACAAGATTGAAAAAATGTCTAAGATAATAAAATAAATTACTAATTAAGTTACATTCGTACTTTGAAATGAGAATATGAGATTATTTGGTAATTCGGTATATACATGTGTGTTTGGTAGGGAATGAGAAAAAAAATAAAAATAATTATAATATTATAATTTAATATATAGATTAATAGATTCGTAATATAATGAGGTTAACATATAATATTGTTATTGTATTTTTATAGTTTTATGATAGACGGACACATTTATTACTGCAAAACATTAAAACGGTATTTAAGCAGAAAAAATAAACAGTGATTTTATTTAATCAATAGCTATTCAATATTTGATCAAATTTAATTTTCACACCTTAATTTAATACCCAAAATCGTCAATTTTTATATACATTATTGATAAATAAATAATATAGTTTAATTTTCTAAAAATTTTAACTTTAAACGTTATAAAAAAAATAATTGAGACTTGAGGTTTTTAAAATATTTTGGAACTAATCAATGGTAATAAGTAGTAGAGCTACTAGAGCTCCAATAAAATGTTCATACATAGATTAAATATACTATATTTATAGTATATTTAATCTATGGTTCATACCTTAAAACTTAAAACTGCCAATTTTATCAAACGTTAAAGAGGTAAAAATGAGAATTATAGAAAATATTCCAAGTTCTATATTTTGTAGAAAAATTAACATAACGGAACCAAAATTGTATCACAATATCACATATAAATAGTATTTACCTATGTGAATACCCAATAAAATATTCAAGTCCCTACGTTCAATACCTATTACCTGAGTTATCATAAAATATTGAAATTACAGTTTTTGTGTAAAATTCCGTACTTTTGTCATTTTTTCCTATTATATAGGCTCAATTTTTAGAAATACAAAAAATGACCTAAATAAAGTATCAATTACAACGTCTACTTTCCAACCGGAAACATATTTAACATATATACATAATGTATATAAAAAGCATAGGTGTGCGCACAGGTGTTGCTGTGTATGCTTCAGCAACACTTGTAATGCTGCAAAATAGTGAAATACTAAAATACAATATTCAATTTGTATTGATAAACTTTTATTATAATTTGTAATAATAAATATTGATAGCAAGGTGGGATGTATAGTTTATCATGGGATAATGTTTAATATTATTATAATATTATGTGTATTGTTTCATATTTGTGTCACGATAAAATAGATTTTATCATAGTTTGTGGATTGTGGAACTGTTATTCTATACTTCTATGTACTATGTGTAATGAGTTATTAAATCTATTTCGATTATTTTACTTATGCCTCATGGGTATCAGCTGTAATCAATTATTTTTATTTTTTTATACTAGTATAATATCTTTTTTAATATTGACTACCTAATTTATAATATTGAACATTGCACCAAGTGTTATATTTTTATACACATTTTTCGTTTTGCTCATAATAAAAAATTGATTTTACAAGTTATGTTATTGCTGAATCATCGATTAATATTGTAATATAAGATTTAAAATATTAAATTTTTAAATTATTATTTTTCTTAATTTCTGGTAAGGTTATGTTAATGTCATCAAAATCAAGAAAAACAATATTAGTTTAAGGAATTAATAAAAATATAATTGACTTTATATAATGAAATTACAATGATTTATTTACTTACAAATATTTTTTAATATCAATAGGTAGTAATAAATAATTAGTAAAAAGAAAAAAACAAGTCATTTTCAAAGAGTTTGTACGCTTTATTTTATCAAAATTTTATACATACACTTTGTGTTCTATACCCAAACAATAACAAAATGAATAATTTAATTAATAAATAATATCCACAACAACTCTTCTTATAAAATTGAATGATTTAAGTTTGAAATTTAGGTTTACAAATATTTGTAAAATTGTAAATGTATAATTGGCAATTGCAATATATATTCTGTATATATAATATATATAATAAATTATTTATGTGATCAATTTATTTGAATTAAAACTTTAAAAATTAAAAGCATTCTTCAATAAGATATAAAATAGAAATATTAGTTTTCTTATAATTTTTTTGATTAATAGTATTATATGATATTAATGATAACTTTATTTATTTTTTAATGCCTAATTATTTTGAAAAATAATTTCTTATATTTAATAGTATGACAAAATCAACTCGATAAAAAAAAAAAAAAAAAAAACATATAAATATATTTTATATATTGTATTTATCTTAAATAATTCTCTAAATATTTATAATAAAAATAAAAAAGAACAAAGATCTAATAATTTAATTATTGAAAGATAAATAACAATTTCAATAATTAACTAATTTAAAAAACAAAAATAAAGCATATCATTTGTATCATAATACTTATAAATTGGAATTGTTATAACATAGAATACTTTATACTAATATAAAATCTATCAATTGTTTACATTAATTTATAAGTTTTTTATTTTTGGACATCACTATAAATTGAACATTTTAATTCATAATTTAAGTAATAAATGTATAGTTATAACAATTTTTTTTTAAATTAATGATAATTATTTAATTATCCTTTTTTAAATTCAATCGTATTTTGGAAAAAAAAATTATTTTGATAAGTTCAAAAAAAGATAAACCATATTATAACCCATAATGTGTGTGTATTATATAATATTAAGAAATAATTTAAAAAATCATAAGAATTAAACTATCTTTTATCCTTTTTCACTTGAAAATTTAAAACTTAATAAAATGTGTTGATAAATATCAATTTTATATTTATACATCAAATAAATTTTATATAAAAACCGTAAATATCTAAATTAACTATTCACATACAAAATAACAAAAACAAAACTTAGTAGTATTAATAAAATTAATGATTACTTATATTTTTGACTCATCAATGTTTTAAATTCTTCACAAGATTTCATTTGGTAACTTGATGCTTTATTGAATAAGTTATTATCTTCTTCCAATCGTGCTCTCCACATTAAAGATTCATCTGAAATAATGTAATTTAATAATATAAGTAATTTTTTTAAATAATTAGTTTAATGATACAATTATTAAATTATCTACTAACAGTATTCCTTTTCACGTATACATTTCGTGCGTATTGCATTTATATAATCTTCTTCAATAGAATGTTCTAGACGTCTTAAGTCACCAGTATAGTCAGTATGAAAGTTATCTTTCACATAATAAGTAATGTCTCTGAATGATGTATGACGAAGTACAGGGTATTTTCTAAAATCCAAAATTCATTTTACATTACATAAGTTTAAATAAAATGAAAAATTAATAAAATATTACTTACGAGGAATGTTTTAAACTGTACACTGGATCATAAGAAAAGTTTGAAAACAATGATAGCAGTAGTAGTAGGAGAATTGGTAATAGTTGAAAATATATACTCGTTGATTCCTGTTAACATAACAGATATACAATTAATAATAATACATCTTTCATTTCTCAATATTAATGTTTGGATTAATTATTCATAAAATAGATAGATAAAAGTGATTTTTAGTAACTAGTACAAACCAATATTCTAATGTATACAAATGGCATCTGCACCAGAGATTTAAAGTCATCAACATAAACTAAAAAACTACAAATCAATGTGTTACAATGTATACGAATAATTTTATTTATATCTTTTAAAATTTTTATTTGAATATCATTTAAAGACTAATTTAATTGAACAACTGTCAAGGTAAAAATGTATAAAACTCTCATAACTTTAAAATAATAAAATAATTTGAATCATTCTGAACTAACTTCTAAAATAACAGATTACTTTATATAATAAATAATAAAATAATCATTATTAAAATTATAAAATGCTATATATAATTTAAAATAATTATTTGTTATTAAAATATTATTCATTTTATTTTAAAATTACAGTCATTCTTTATTAATATTGATGAATATTTATAAAAATATTAAAAGTACAACGGATTTAGACATATAAATTATCTCTTTACCTAAAGCAGTATAAAAATTAAATTTTTTTAAAAGTTTCCTACATTTAAAGACATTTTCAACATATAATATATTAAACACTAACAAATCACTTAGTATAATTGATTATTGTTCAAAGGAAAATCCCTATGAAATAAATTAAATATAAAAATATATACTATTTATGATATCTTTTTATTTACATTTATAACATAACAATAAAGTAATTAAAAATAAAACAGTTTTCTTAAAATTCTGTAATTACATTAAAATTTAATTCTAAATACACATTTAATTAAAAAAAACATTACGTAGTTGTATAAATAAATAGTACACAAATTTATGCATTTATACAATGATAAACTACTTTTGAGGTAGTAATTATGTTTAAAAATATTACAATATAAGTTTTATTATATAATATATAAAATACGTATGAAGTACATATATTTTATAATCTGGTGAATAATAATTTATAACTAATTAACATGTGCTAATTATTATATTTTGATATGCTTTATTGGGTAAATTAATTATTTTATATTCCTAACAATATTTTTATTAAAATTTAGTTCATCTCGATCCATTATTCATCATTTATTTAGATATATATTAAAAATAATAACAAAATTAATTAATTATTTTAAAATATGTTTATTATGTTATTTTCCTTAAAATATAATTCAAAATTATTGTTCCAACAAAGAGGAAAATTCTTAATAATATTGATGGTTCAAGAATTTCGTCAGACTAAAACAAAAAAACAAAAAAACAAAAAACAAAACAAAAAAAAACAAATAATAAAACATTTAGTATTTAACTTATTAATAATACTAATGAATCATGATAATAACAATAATAATTGCATATTAAATACAATATTATTGCATATTTTGTTATAATGAAGATGGTACATACAAATTATACTATTATAAATGAGCAATTATTGTCAATTGATCACAATAATAAAAAAAAGTATATAGAAATTGAATATATTATAATTATATTAGTAAATTTAAAATTTATCTATTTGTATATAATATAATATAATACATTTTGTTTGTTTGTTTGTTTGTTATAAATTTATAATAATTATTGCAATAAACCCAAAAATGCAATAATTACGTTAATTTTAGGACTCACGATAATTATTATGGTATACACAATTTTAATTAATATAATTTTTTAATTTATTGTTATTTGTTATACTGTTAAATCAAAATAATGTACTTTTAAAGTTTAAACCAGTGTTCATTGCCTCTTTATTTTCTTTCTCTGGTCATATAATAATATGGTTTATAGTGAAGTAAAAAATTACATAGATAAAAAAGCCAAATAAAATATTTAATTATTATTATATAGAGTAGCTCAAATTGTATTAATTAATAATATATAAATTATTTATAAGTTTATAATAAATAATCAAATTAATATTAAATAATATGAATATGTAATTACCTATCTAACAACAATACTAATAAATATATTTTTTTTTATTTTTATTATAATTATATAAAGTACAAGAACATTATATGCTATAATGTAATAAATATGTATATATATATTTATTTGTTTTTTCTAGAAGTATAAATAGTTCATTGAAATTACAAGACTTATTGATAATTATTTTTTTATTAACTATTACAATGCATTTATAGATTAATGGGTATTAATGCTATTATAATAAACAAATTTAAAAATGCATTAATATTATTAGTGATAAGTTTTAAAAAACCATAAAAAAAGTAATATTTGTAGATTTTCAAAAGTAATACAGCAGCATAAATTTAAATAATATAAATAGAAAGATTAAAAATTTCACTTCTATAAATTTACATAATCAGATTTTTATAAGAAATAACTTGATCTATGAAATTAAAACTTTGAAGTGAAGTTGTGTTTTAAAAAAAATTGAGAAAATTATAATTTCAATTAAGAAGAAACAATTGCAAAAATAAAATGTAAAGCTTCAAGAAGTAATGTAATAAATTGTATATATGTCTTAACTGATAAAGTGATAAGTAATGTTAACATTTGAATGTTATATTAATCAAAAGTTAACTTTAACTAATATCAGGTAACACATTTTGAATATTGTCATAATAACTAACGACCACTACTTGATTTTTTTTTTCTATAATTCTCGTACATTAAACGTTTTCAAAGATACATTTTACGAATAATTAGTTGATCTAATATAAGTGCACAGTTGCATCACTGTTGGTAAGAATTTTAAGAATACAGGCAAAACGGTATCCTAACCAATAGTATATAATTTATTATCATTTATTATTACTTTTTAATAATTCTAAAATTAATAAAGAAGAGTTGATATTGCTATGGAGGAATACATGTGTAAAGAGGATAGTGTTGAATTTTGATTAAAAATTGAATGCAATGATAAATCATTACATTCGTGAAAATGATTTTGAGCTAAGTTCATTGGATAATATATGTATTGTTATAATTTTTACATTCATACAATCTTATGTTCAATAAAAAGCCCATAAAATACCTAAATCAATCACCTAAATACCCAAATCTAAGAGTACTTCACTCAGAATTGTTTTTCGAATGTGATTATTTATCATTGCATTTAACTTTTAATCAAAATTCAACACTATCCTTTTAACACCTGTATCCTTTCCACACAGTATACGCACTTTTTATACTTTAAACAACTATAAAAAAAAAAGAATTTTAATTATAATATTTACAATAATTTGGAACTAAGTTAAGTAATATGTATTTGAGGTTCAATAAAATTGTCAAATTTGTTTGTACTTTTTATTTTATATTAATAAAAAATATTGAGAAATAATAGGAATTTTTATATGGATTCTTAGATTTTTTATTACACTAAAAATATTAACTTTATAAGTTATAAAAATTGAGACTTGGGACTTTTCTAATATTTTGGTAATATGTTAAGTAATATGTGTGTATACTTCAGTAAAATGTTCAGACCTTAAACCCAAAATTGCCAATTTTATCAAACATGTGTTTTAGGAAATATTCAAAGTGTTATATTTTCTCAGATAATAAACCTCACTGTTCCAAAATTTTATCACACACACATGTATATATAAATTGTAACACTAAAACATTTTCAATTCGCTCAAAATCTAAAAATGATTACCCTTATTGTGTTATAGTATATAAAAAGGTAAAAGTAATGTAATATTTTTAATAAAAATTTGTATTATGATAAATCTATAATAATAACATGGGTAATAGCTGTATTAATATAATGCTGCCACAATGTTTGCTATAGACATACAAGTATAATTGCATAACAATATTATTGAAATAAATATTAATATTATCATAGATTAAATAATACTAGTATTATTTAATCTATAATATTATATAATTTAATAATATAGTATTTATAATGACCTACAGGTAAGTTTTTTTTAATCTAATTAACAGATATATGTAAAAATTAGTAAATGAAAAAAATACTATTAATAACAAGTTATGTGATGGTATAAAATTAAAAATTTCGATGTCATGTGAAAAATTGGTTAGAAAATGTAAATATGATTATTAAATGGTAACCAGTAATAAATAAGTAAGGGAAATAAAATATTAATAGAGATATGAAAAAAAAAATTAAATCTAAAAAATTATAAAGTAACAATTGCTTGTAACCAAAGCTATTATAAAATTGTTTTATTGTTAATCAATAGAATATAAAATCTGCTAATATTATAAAATTATGTTTAAAAAAAAAATAGTTACCTGTTGTTGATGATTATCATTATCAGATTCGGGTGGCCAACGCCTTGAAAATGATCGAGTATAATATGGATTAGTCATTGGCCCTTGCCTTGTCGAAAAAGCTCCATTGAAAAACATATTAAATAATTGTTCTGCAGTAATATCCGCTATAAATAAATATATTTATATATTAAAAATTAATTATACAGTTATAATTAAAAATATGTCTACTTACATTCAAATCCATGATCATAATTTCTGTGTACATGATCCGATGTCAAATTGTCATGGCCAACCATGTCATAACGTTTTCTTTTTTCAACATCAGTTAAAGTAGCAACTGCATTGCCTACAGCTAATTATAAAATGTTCAGAAAATTGTATTAAATGGGTTTTTTTTTTATATAAAATTTTAATCGAATACTTTTGAAAGCTTCTGCTGCTCCTGGTGCATGGTTTTTGTCAGGATGTAATATAAGAGCTAATTTTTTATATGCTTTTTTTATATCTGTATCGGTTGCATCTTTCTTTATATTCAGCACTTCATAAAAATCTTTACATTTGTTAACTCTATGATTAAAAATATGTTTTGTTTAGTCACCCGTGCTGTTACTGTTGTTAAATAAATACATTATTAGAGTAAATAAAAATTCAATTCCGTTACCTTTTAACTGTATCCAGTTGTGCTTTTGTGAATGTTGGCTGATTAGCTTTTTCCGCTTTAGGACTACCTATACAGATAAGATCAATGATGGCAATTAATTATAGCACAACAAACATTAAAACAATTTACAGTATATACCTGGCGGTGTTCTCTTCTTGGTGTGTTGTCCGTCAGTCTTAGCATTGGATGTTGTATGTTTTTTCGCATTTTGATTCATTAATTTTTTTAACATTTCTACATGAAAAACATAATTAATTACATAAAATTAAAAAAAAAAAAAATGTTATATTTCGTGAAATATTGGTCCTACTAACCGTCCGCTTCAGAAGTGGGGAAAAGTTTTTTACTCTTGTTAATGAATTTTTCTGCCTTCTCGAAGTCGCCTTCAACGATACAATACCTCGCGCGGTCTAAACACCGATAAGCTTCGTCTTTATTTACTTCCATGGTCGGAATCGGTTTGAGAACAATTATTATATTATATTAATGGTTGAAATTTACGAATATCAATTCGAGATAGTTAACGGGAACGCATATATCGAAGTTGGTCGTTAAAAAATAATAATTACAAATTTTATACCATCATAACAATAACGGTTAATTACAGATTACTACATGAGACGTCGAAAATTGTGATTTTGGTTGCGAATTGTGAGCTTTTAATCGGTCGCACAGAAATACAGAATACTGAATTACTGAATAATGAATAATAATAATTAAAATAATCAAAATCAATCGAAGAAACGATGATAGACAGATTGATTAAAATTATTTTAAACAGCTGTTTTCCAATCTTTTATCTATGGGTCGACACTGGATTCCGCCAGTCGACGATATTTTTCAAACATAAAATACAATACACAATTTTCATCGTGCCATCGAGGTACAAAACTACAAATTAGTAAATTACAATATTGTTGCCATGCCATGCCGGCTTTTGTAAATTCGTAACTGTTTTTGAAAAATTGGTTCATTTTGATGTTTTCTTCAGTTGAATGTGGAATTGTGGAACGTTATGAAAATATTAGTATTAACTATTTTTATATATATATTTTTTAAGGTGCATTTACAATTTACACGATGACAGTACTGTCACAATATTATCACTGTTATATGATTATTGATTACATTACAATTACCTACTTTCACGCGAGAATGCGGTTTTCACGTAACAATGGAATATTGCAACAGTGACAGTAGTTGAAAGATTAACACTTTTATTATATAAATGGAGGTGATAGAAAACAAATTACATTATATTATTAAATTATTTAATAAATTAAATTTTTTATATATTACATTAAAAGTAGGTACTGGTAAATAAAGTACATAAAAAATTTAAAGTATTTATTTCGACAAAAAATATCCACAGGAGTCCCCTTCAAAATGCGTTTTTAATTTTTATATATTACATTAATAGTACTGGTAAATTATAATTATGGTATATAATATTTGAAGTTTTTTAATTTGAAAAAAAATTTGGACAGGGGTCCCCTATAAAATGTGTTTTTAATTTTTATCTGAGAACAAAAAAAAAAAAACCCCTACCATAGAAAATTATATAATTAAAATGACAACATGAAATAAAAAAAGATAACATGCAAATTTTTGTTATTAGTAAACATATATAATAATACCCTGTATAATAGCAAGTATTTAAAATGTAAATGTTTTATTTATTAATAATCATATGAATCCATATAATCATAACCATTATAAATATCTTCATAATAATAATTTTTATCAATATAATCGTTGTAGTCTTCATAATCTGATGATTCATAATTATTATAATATTTATATAAGTTTCTGGAATAATTTGAATCATAACAAGTTGGTTCTTCTTCTCCTAAAAATAAAAATATTGTTAATTTAAATGATTAGAAATATGTTGATAAAATAAAACACATTTTTTGAATACTACTTTGATTATTTAAATTTTAGATTCTGAGCAAAGCGAAGAATGTATTGGTTTTACAATAATGTGTATCTTTTTTTTTTATATATGAAAACACTTACGACCCGAAATAATGCTCCGATTATCACGAATAGCATATGTTTCCGGTAGGAAAGTAGATGTAGTTGGTACTTTATTTAGGTCATTTTTCGAATTTTTCAAAATTGACTCCAAGTGGTTTAAAAAAACAACGAAAAAACGGCACTTTTCACGAAAACTGAAATTTCCACAAATTCGATTTCAATATTTCACAATAACTCGGGCAATTTTGAAGATATAGACTTGAAAACAATTTTGGGTGTTCACATAGCTAGTATATATATGTGGTGGAATTTTTGAACCGTTTGGTTAATTTTTCCACAAAATATAGGACTTTGAATATTTTTCGTAAAATTCTCGTTTTTAAATATATAGTTTGATAAAATTGGCAATTTTAGTGATTAAGGTTTGAAAATTTTACTGAAGTATACTTAAATATGACTCAACATAATATTAATATATTAGAATAATCTCTAGTCTCAATTTTTTTTTATAGCTGTTTTAAACTGATATTTTTAGTTCAAACGTAAATTTTAATCTGACTGAACTTCACTCAGAATCGTTTTTTCAAATGCAATGGTTTATCATTGCGTTCAAATTCTAATTAAAATTAAACGCTATGATTCACACACCTGTATCCTATGCGGCAGGAGTATTAGTTCATTTGTGTTGTAAAAGTATTTTTATACTTACGATAAATATGATTGTTGAAATTATAATTTAAGGTAGGATTGAAAGGCGGCTTTTTTATAGTTTGATCATAAGTCCTACGTTTTGTTTGGTCACATAATATATCAACAGCATTACCAACAACTGAAATATATATATAGATATACATTATACATATATTATTATTAATTAAATTAATGTGTACAATATTTTATTATTAATATATTATTTACTTGTAAATACTTCTCCTGAACCAGGTGCTGAATTCTTATCAGGATGTAATAATAAAGCTAATTTTTTGTAAGCTTTTTTTATCTCAATAACAGTTGCTGTAGTACTAACATCTAACATTGTATAATAGTTTTCACTATTTTTTATCCTGAAAATAAAATGATACAATACGCATATATTTAATAAAGATATATTATCACTATAATTTTTCAGTTAGAATAATTTAAAACATTTATAATTAATCAAAAAGAAAATAATATAATATAATAATATACTCATTTAGCAATATACTTAGAATAAGATATGAAATTAATTTATAACAAAAATTATGAATAAAGTATCAATAAGTTTTTATTAAATTTATTAATTTTCAAATATGTACATTGTGCACACATACATAGATATAATATATGTAAACACACTAATAATAGTAGGTAAATAACAGTTTAAATTAAAAAATCAATATAATTTACGTATTTAATAATTAAGTCATTTAAAAGTTAAAGAGTACAGGGTTAATTAGTAAATAAATATTTTAAGTGGTTTTTATATATAATGTACAATTATTAATATTACCATTGATTAAATATACGATCATAAATATATCAAATATATCAATGGTATTACTAAAATATTAATATATCTATAAATATTTATTAGTCAAAACATAAAATAAGAATTATATGTATAGCATATTATTAGCAAGCAGTTAAAAAGCTAAAAACATAGTTAACTAGATATTATGTAATAGGATATTATTTTTTTAATAAAATGATTTTTGTAATTTATAATTAAATTAAAATTTTGAAATAAATTTATTTTTAATTAGATAAAAATTAATTTTTGGAATAAATAAATAATTATAATAACTTATTAGAAATTATTAACAAATTATAATTACTTTTTCACAAAATCTTCTTGCTCTTTTGTATAAGGTTTGATTTCTTTAACTTCTTGAAGCCTTTTAAGAAGAACTAAAAAATTAAAAACTATATAATTCCACTTTTTTTTATTATTGAAGTATTAACTTGTGGATAATAAATGTATAGGAGGGCCGTTCGGAAAGTAAACTCCGATTAATAATTGTGTGGAAAACTGGAAAGTAGTAGAGATTGCTCTGCTGTTTTTTAAGTTCAATTGGTATCTAACCGTGGTAGAGTGAAGTGCGATTGGCCCAGTGGTATATTGGAAGGTATACGCGAGTCATATACCCATTAGCACATTTCTGAATTTTTGTGTATATTTAAAAGAAAGTATAATTTTATGGAATATTACAAAAAACAAGAATGATTAAAAATAAATAATTATAAATTATATTTTATTTATTAATAGCAATATATCATAGGAACATTATGATTCATTTAAATTTAATAGATGATAATGTTAATATATTAATATAAAATAAGAAATAAATAAGAATAAAAATATTTATACTAATAACTAATAAGGTAACAATATCCTACGATTCTTTACGACAAAACTATATTCAACAGCAGCTATTCATCGGGAACTTTGTGCCATGTATGGACCAAGTGTGACGAGTGAAGAAGTTGTTCATGAATGAGTTCGTTTATTTAAAAATGGACGAACAAACATCCATGATGAAGAGAAGAGTGGCAGGCCATCATTAGTTACTGATGAACTGGTTTGGAAAAAATTGATGAAAAGGTTCATAAAAATCGACGTTTCACAATTTCAGAGTTTTCTGATGAATTTCCATAAAATTTTAGGACTGTGTTGTATGAGGTAGTGACAGAAAGGTTAGGCTATAAAGAAATGGCTAGGATCTCAGCACTTTGGTGATAACAAGGAGCTGAGAAATGCAATTATGGGCAAGCTCAAGGCACTGGCGGGAGATTTTTATGCTGATGGAATTTCTAAGCTAGTGAAGAGGTACGATAAATGTTCTAATGTGTATGATAATTATGTTGAAAAATTGAGCAAAGATATAGTTTTAAGTTGTATATAATAAATTGTGTTTATGAACTTTGTTTTTTTAAAAAAAAAAAAAACAATCGAAGGTTAATTTCCGAAGGCCCTCGTATTTAAATAAATAATTCCATCTAAAGTCTGATGATTAATTTTTAAAATTACCATCAGCTTCAGGCAAAAAATACATTTTTTTTGATTTAATAATCATTTTTTCTGCCAATTCATATTGTTTTGCTTGTATATATTGCTCTGCTTGTTCAAGACACCTATAAGATTCACCTTTATTTATTCCTTTAAACATTTTAATAGAATATGCAGTATCTACAACAATCAAAAATAAAATATTACTTTAATTCATTAAATATCCATAAGGAATGTATATATTTGATACTAATTTAAAAATAGTATGATAACAGCATATTTTTATACGAAATATTTAATATAAATCTTAGCATTAATTAATATTATTTTATTTATTTTGTTTAACAGACTCAGGTAATCCAATATACATGGATAGATAATATGAAATAACAGTTAAATAAAATTTTACTAAAGATAAACTATGCCATATTTTCATCATTTTTTGGTAATTTTTCCTACCACATAGAATCAATGTTGGGAAATTTGATAAATGACTAAATATATGAATAAAGTATCAACTACATCCACTTTTCTGCCAGAAATATATGCTATTTGTGAAAATTGAAACATTATTTCCGGTAGAAAGTGTTTACATACATAAAAAAGAGACACTCATTGTAAAACCAATGCATTTTTTGCTTTACTCAAAATCTAATAAAGAAGCGTAGTCTAAATTATAAAATATGAATAAAATAGTAAATTAGTAATAAATAATATATAATATTTATTAGATCTTAGTAATAAAATATAACTATATTTTATAACTAATTATTGGTACTAAATTATTAATTATATATAAAAATATTATAAATTAAAAATTGTTTAATGAATATATATATATATATATATATATTATATATATAATAATTACTAACTTGATTTATTTTTTTCTTTAGGCTTTACTTTTAAGTAATTTTTTTGTTCTGTGTCATCACTAACAGTGGTAGAGCTGCTGAAAGAATCATCTGCCAAACTAGAATTATCTATAAAACGTGATTAGGTTTTTAATGCCTTATAAAACAAATAACCCATTACTTATTACAAACCTGCTTTGGATTGATTTGTTTTTTTGTGTAATGGTTTAGAAGTTTTAATTTTAGTCCTCAATTTTTTCTTTAAAACTATAAAATAAATGTTTATTTTTAATTAAATTCATAATATCCCAGTAAAGGCTTTTTACAAATTAATTAATGTAAGATGTAACATTGTTTGTTGGAAATAAATAATTTATTATTTACATAATAAACACTGAAAGTTACCAGTGAATTAATTATAATTATGAAAATTCTTAAACCTAACCTAGGGCAATTATATTTTGGCGCCCCTATTGAAAATTAAACCTTTACCTAATAATTCGCTAATTACTTTCTTATATTAAATTTTTATTATAAATAAAATAATTATATTATTTTATATTATTATATTATATGTATTATAGTTATTATATCAACTTATAATGGTTTTTGTCTTTTTTATAAATTAAACATTTATACTAAAATTCTTTCATCCCACAATCCATGTTCGCCAATTGTTGGCACTATTCAGAAAACAATATAAGTAAAACCTTACCTATTTATTAATACAATTTAAGAATATATAATATAAATTATGTCAACAACCTGAAGTATAATATATATTTTTAAACAAGTTACATCTGAATGATGGAAAATGATAATTAATAATTTATTATAAAAATTAAATATATCATCTATTTATTTGGCGCCCCTAAAATTTTCAGTATCTTTGGCACTCTGGGGCATTTGCCTCTTTGCCCCCCTTGCATGTCAATGATAATAAATATAAACTTAATACTAGAACTATATTTTTGGGAGCACGGTGTAAATTTTTTCAATAAATAATTATATAATGTATTAATTAAATGTTATTTGTTTATTTTAATTAACATTTTTCGTTATACAAAAGTAATAATTAAGTAAGAATTGACTAGGCCTGACACTTGGTAATCTAAACTCCATAAAGATTCTTATTTTTCTTCTTTGCAATAAATTTTTTAATTAATAAAAGGCTAATTTGTAATAATTTGTTACCTAATTATTAATTATCAATTTTTTATTACATAGGTACTATTTAAATATTTATCTAATTTAATATTTATAAATTACATTAATACCTTTTATATAATATGATAGTTATATTTATTATTACATAAATTATAATGTTTCTATTTTATTTTTTACAATAATTTTATCTGTGCCTATTTCTTTTAATTAATAAATTGTATAATAAATATTAGTAATTAGATATAAAACTAGATCTGAATTACAATTTGATTACAGGAACTTAATTATTAACTACATTTCATTATACCGATTATAAATATAAATGTTTTTAAATTAAATAACATTTAATTTATAATATATACATATTTACTGTTTAAATAAATACTAACTTGATTTACTTCTTTCTTTAGACTTTTTTTTAATTTGCTCTGTGTCATCACTAACAGAAGTAGAGCTGCTGGAAGAGTCATCTAAAAAAAAAAAAAAAAAAAAGAGGATTTTAATGTTTTATGCGCCATTTATCAGTGAACAAATTCGCGTGCATATGAGCGTGTAGTGACCTGTCCAATTACAATAAGATATTAAATTCAATTGCTCGCTATAAATGAGAAATCATAATAATTCTCTGACAAATTACAGCTTCTGACATATTGACCAGTCACTACTTGCTTCTACACTAGCGATTTTGCCAGGTAAGGTGATTACACCAAGCGATTTTACTCATCAGAAAGTTAAAGCAGAGTATCAATAAAAGTAGGCCGGTTGTCAACTTTATTCGCTGACAAGCAGCAAATGTTCAACACGAGGCAACTAAGCAACTAATCTAATTATATAGAGAGACTTTCGTAGCAACGAGTTAACTAGTGAGTAAATTCGCTCTGTGTACAATACAGTAAATTTATACAATAAATAACACATTTGTTTTTACAAACCTGCTTTGGATCGATTTGTTTTTTTATGTAATGGTTTAGAAGTTTTAAGGCTAGTCCTCAATTTTTTTATTAAAACTATAAAATAAATGTTTTTTATTTAATTAAATTCATAATATATTTATATACAGGTACCTATACTTTTTTACAAATTCTTAGTTTATAGATGTTTGTTGGTAAGAAATAAATAATTACCTATTTAATATTTACATAATAAACACTGAAAGTGGTTGAACTCTGGTTTCTGAGACAATTTAAATTTGTCCCAAAAGCCTGAGTTCAACCCTGAAAGTTAATAGTGAAATCATTTTTATATTAAACAGGTAATAATTATAAAAATTATGAAATAAAAATAAATATAAATTTAGTGCTATAACTTATAAGTTATAACTATAACTTTGGGGCAGAGTGTAAGTTTTTTACTCAACCCATATTCCACCATAAAAATTTTACAAACTGAAAAATTATTTGTCGAAATAACACAAATCATAATAAATCATTTTTATAAAATTACTGCTAAAAATGTAAACATATTTTTGTTTAAAACAAAAATAAACTACCTATATATGTACCTATGTGCTGGTAGTTGTAAATTAATTTTTTTCTATATTCGTGAAATAATATGGGATTATA
This sequence comes from Tetraneura akinire, assembly GCA_021307375.1. Classification (NCBI taxonomy): domain Eukaryota; kingdom Metazoa; phylum Arthropoda; class Insecta; order Hemiptera; family Aphididae; genus Tetraneura; species Tetraneura akinire. The sequence continues at coordinate 1,138,790 of JAIUCT010000133.1, read as the reverse complement.
ATCCCATATAATTTAAAAATTAATAAAAAAAATAGTTAGACATTAAGTATGTTTACATAAAAAAAAAAAAATAACATTAAATAAAAATTACAATTTAATAACTCACGCTTAGTTTCGGCTGTTGGAAATAATTTATTAGCTTTAGTTGAAAATTTCAGAGCAATATCTAAATCCTTTTTTACAATATATAACTTGGCCAAATCAATGCATTGACAAGCCTCATCTCTGTTACTCTCCATTGTTCTTAAATTACAGTTTTAGTTATACGTTATATTTTGTAACGAATGAGCATATAATACTGATTAGCGTATAATATTGAATTAAAAAAACAATAAAAAAAAAAAAAAAAAATGGAAGTCACAATGTAATTTCAAATTTATTTAACAGACAAATAATATTGTTATTAAATAGTTTTAAATTTACATAGTGATTAATAATTATAAATAAAACTAATTTAACGTATGATGCTAAATATTATTAACAATTATACTATTTAAATTTTTATAAATTATAATACAACTTTGAGTAATTTATGTTCCATCACCAAAAAAACGAAAAAGAAAACAAACGTTGACTTTTAAACTTGCATTTTGAACACGAATCACAAATGAAGAATTAATTATTTATTTATATATTATAACAAATATCATAATTTGTGATTTATAAAAAAATAAAAAATTTGACTTATTTGTTATCATTGATTATAGCTTTTATAGTAGGCAAGGCAGGTAATCCCGTGATAAGACAATAATATTATCTCATTATTACACGATTTAAAGCCCCCTCCATACACATCAAAATCAAACAAATTTGCGCAACCTCTGTCTTTGTGTTTGTGCAAACATTTTGAGCGTATTTGGCGTTGTTTTAGTAATTGCGCAACGGTTCGAACTTCGAAACAAATCGGTCGAGTTGGAAGTTTGCTGCGCAAAAGCTTCACGATTACGATTGACAATCAGTTGTATGTGTATGGCAGACGTGTTTGACAAGCGTCGGCCGTCAAAAATCTCAAGACGATTGGAAAAACGTATGAAGTAGGTAATGTAGAGCCTCTTCACTAATAAGGAAAGTCGCGGTTATATGGAGGATTTTACACACGGCTACTTGCTACAGCCACAAATTGGAAGCGCTTCGAACGGTCACAGTAGTTGCTTACCCGGCGACTAAAAGTGGCGCCACTTATTACAAATATATTTTAAAATTGTACATTTACTGATCGTACCATAGACCTATTAACTAAATGGACTGCGCTTATAGAAAAATTTACTCAGACTTTTTGCTGATAAGCAAAAAAAGGTATTCTGGATGAAAAATTATTATAAATTATTTATTCCATGATTTTACATGCGCGTATAATTTATTCTTATGCTGATTCTTGATTATATTTCTTATCAAATTGTAAAAACCACAATATTAACATAAAATTCATGGAAGAAATAACAAATGTACTCTTTTTTTCTTCCATAATACCTTTTTTTGCAAAATTACTTTTCAAAACTAATCGTTCGTTATTTCATAAGTACGTCACAACTATTTTTTGTATAATTGCGATAAACAAACCGAAAATAATTTTAATAATATTTAATTATCGAATATTACACAATAATATAAATATATATACTTACTGCGGTAATCTGCGTTTATTTACATAAAATTATTATAGTTCTAGGCAAGTATAATATAAAACGAATTTAAAATATTTAAAACACATTTATTTTAACCTTCAAATAACACCACGTCTCGATTATTTATGTACTATTACAATATTATATTATTATATGTGTAAACCATGAATTAAGATAGTATGGATACCCGACGACCCATGTTAAAAATTTTATCACATAACACTTAAAGTTACTTTCGAAAACAGCTGATTTATAGACTTAGGGCGCCCTCTATACCCATCAAATAGTGACGGACTATTAATTATTATCATTAATTATCAGTTTCTTCTTTCTTCTTTATGAAAAATTTGGAGAATATAGTTCTATTCGAATGATTATTTAATATTTATTATTTATTATAACTTAATTCATGGTAATTATTACGAAAAAAAGCGGGAATATAATTAAACCGTATTTATTTTATATAGTTAGAGGGCGCCCTAAGTCTATAAATCAGCTGTTTTTCGAAGCAATATTGTATGTCATTTTTTTTTGGTGCGTCGGGCATCCATACTATCTTAATTCATGGTGTAAACCGACAAACCATTCTGCAGAACGAAAATACGTATAAAAAGAGAAAACGCGATTTAGGATCTTTAGCGTCTTGACGTTTTCTTCGGAATGGCATTTTTCAATTGTCTGATTTTTATAAATGATGGGGGGCGAGGAAGGCGCAGTCCATTTAGTTAATACTTTAATAGGTCTATGGATCGTACGTTTCACACGTGACTGCAACCACGCGACTATTTTTGTGATACAACGGTGGCAATTCAATGAAGTATCTATGAAAATCGGCGGTTATTGCCGTTCACCGATATTTATAAAGTCAAATGTCAATAACCCAAACAACCCATCTACATTTATTTTATAATAAGAAATTTTTTTCGTATTGTTTTATTATTAAATATTTATAACATTAGTATTATTGTATATTATTGTATATTAAATAAAAAAATGTATAATATATGTCCATTTAATTTAAGTATGGATTAATGATTGAACGATTCTCATAATTTCGTTCAGCGACATTTCGATCATGTTTTCACAATATTTATTTTACGCAGGGCCGCGGACGGTCCGAGTTTTTGCAACTTATATAATAAAGTATTTTCATTAGCGCGAGGCCTTCAAATTTTCGCGGGGCCTAGGACAAAATGTCCCAGTTGACCTATCATGGCCTAGTTGGCCCTGCGCTAAGTATATATAATATAGTCGCGATAACCGACAAGACGACAAGTACCGTCCGTTATTATAATACGTTCCGAACTAATACGCAATTTGATTTTTGAATTCCGGAAAAATACGGTTGGATGAAATACGTTCCGGCATTATACGCAGTTATATCTACATTACATTCAGGAAAAATACTGTCATTGAATCATGAATTCTGCATTTCTGCCAGATTAAGGTCCGTGAAAATACGTTCCGGATTGTTATAGCTATAGCCCTTCAGTCTCCACTGTAAGCATAATATATTGTATTCCACTGTCGATGGCCACGATCTATGGCTATTTATATAATAAGAAATTGTTAGATTAGATTAAATAAATAATACGCCATCGTACTAATATTAATTATTATTAAAATAGATATTTTACTATTTTGTTTCAAAGTGTCAAATCAGTGTCATAAAAATTCTGTTGAATATGAATAAATGTAGTTAATAATAAATTATTAGGTACTACTTATAGCATAATATTTATGTAATAATCAATAAATAATAATAATGTATTATATTGTAAACGGTCGTTGGTCGTTCCGCGTTTTATAATGTATTGGAAATGAAAAATGTAAGCAAGCATAGAAAGAGTAATAATAAAGTTGTAAGTAAACGAGAAAAAAGGTAATTAATACTGTTTACACTGATTCGCCAGCGGTTATAGCATATCCTAGGTTAGGTTAGGTTAGGATTAATCTGCCACCATAAGAAATTAAGAACCTATGTCTATGTAATTCTTAAGAAGTGTACCTTGACAAAATAAATGATTTTGTCATGAAGATGAAGTGTACCTCTGGTTCTGTGACATTAGTACATTATTATAAATACCGAATGTTTTGTGCATGCATTAAGATAGTATAATATCAAACGCCTTTCTCTACAGTCATACATATTTCATTCTATGAATATTACCGTTATATTTCTTGATTGGATATATAATTTCCTTATATAAAATGCTCACCTAATAATGTAATATTGAATTGAAATCAGAATATATAGTGGGAGCAACTAGCACTAAAATCTAAGGGGCTTTAGCTTTCTTTCTTTTTTTCTTTATAATTTATATTATTCCTTCAACCGTTTAATTGCATTTGTACCAAAATTTAATTTTACCAACTGTTTAAAATTAACAATAACAATAACATAATATTATCAAAAGACAATATTAGGGTATAAACGAACAAACAGTTAAGCAAATACACTACAAATTTAATTTTTATTAATATTAAAATACTGATAGAAAATTATAAGCGTACATTCAAAACAGTCCGTTACAAACAACAATGAAAACTGATCAGAACATTCAAGGGACTAAAACCAAACTTGTTAACATTTTAAAAACAAAATTGTTATTATTATTCTTCACCTTTTTACAATATGTCAATATTTCCAATTCATTTTATATTTTAAATTAAATCACAGTAACGGGTACAATAATTATTTAATCATAAGTAATATGAAAAAAATAAGTATAAATACGCACAATTTGGAATAATGTCTGGATTTATATATAAAAAAAAAAAATCCCGATAGGTAGACATTAATTCCTAACTAGCCAGTGGCGCACAGCACACAGACTATCACAGTCAATCAACATAAAAAAAATAAATAAAAATATGAAATGCTTAAAATTTAAATTATAACATTGGATACAATAATTTTTATTGTAAAAAATTCAAATAGGATAACAGCTACATTAGCATTACTTTTTCGATGACATTACACATTTTAAACAGAAATAAAAATATTACATTGCATATAATATATATAAATATATATTTTAATACAAAACATACTTTTGGGAATGCATATTTTTTTAATAAACATAAAACAAAATTATGTGTTTGTTACATTATCAATATGTATAATCATTTATCGTTGATATTAACATTCTAAGAGCGGACGGACCTCATTTGATAATTCATTTAAAATAATTAATTATTTGATTATAAAAACATATATAATTACAAATTAAATGCAATTTTTCACCTAAAATTTTACAGTGTAGGATACATGTTTTATAAACATATTAAATATTGGTAAAGAAGTCAATTGGAATTAAAAACAGTAAAATTTTTCTTCTAAAAAACATCAAACTCGATAACATGTGTATAACAATTTTATAATATAATACATCAAGTTATATTGCAACATTTCATAGCGCCAGATCTTGATCTATGCATGTGAAAAAAATTATACAATGTCCCCTGAACATAAGAGATCTGATCCTGACAAAACATTAATTTAGTATCAACAAAGACTAGATAATAATAATTAAATACTAAGTTAACATAAATAATTTTATAATAATAATTAATAAATAATATTAATACATTTTATCCTATGCTACAATATTTTTGTTTTAACAAATAAAAACAAGAATAAGTAACTATAACATACAATGACATATTTACAATGCTTGTCTAAAAATTGTACCAAGTTAACAAATTTATACAATATATTTTAATAACATTTAGATTTTATGTAGGAATTTTATTAATAATATAATTATGAATTAAAAATATCTTTTTAAATAAAACATTTATAATATTCCCATTAAATATATTCAATTTAAATAGTACCTACATATTCAATTTCTGTATACAGAGTGGCCTATTTGTAAACCTACCAATCACATGATATATATTAAAATATAAGAAATACATTTTTATTTCATGGTACAAAGTCATTGAAAATACGCCACTGATAACATAAATGATTATTTATAAATAATAAATAAAATCAATGGTAATTTTTGTTCAAACATTAGTGTACAATAAACAAAAGTAGAAAAAAAAAAAAAAAAATAATATAATTATTGTTTTATATTAATAAAAATATAACAGAATTTTTTTTATACATTTTCAAAAATAAAATGTTGTATTTTCAATAATTTGTAATTATGCATACCATATAAGTAATTATTTATTTTTAAGATAGTATGTAAATTCATTAATGCATGTAAAATGATTACAATAATAAAATACTGACAATATAACATTTTATATTATAAACAAAATGTTTAATACTGTAAGGAAAAAATGTAATGAAAAAAATACACATATTAATTTTAAAATTGAAATAGAAAAAGAGTAAAAATTTTATTGGATTAATTAAATTTGTATGAATAAATGTTTGATGTGTATAGAGGTGTCCTGTAACATTTATACTTACCTTTTGCAAGTAGTGGTATGAACAGTTATTACAACTTTGTTACTTGTCAAAGTACAAACACCAGTTATATATATATATATATATACATTATATTATATTATTAAAATTATATATATGTATATATTGTCATGTAATATGTATTACAAAATTTAAAATTATAATTTGATATAACTAGTTTACTACCTATATGAATTCTAGGTAGTCTTTGAAAATTAACATTCATATTTAAAAAATAATAATAATCTGAACTTCAAAAATAATTTTCTAGATTTAATAGAACAATAAACTAATATCACCAAGTTCTTATAATATTCTCATGCTTTAATAATACAATAATATTAACTTAAAATTGAAGAACATAATAAAATTTATAGAATTCTAAAATTTTAATTTTATTTAGTGTAATGTCATGGACACATCTAAAATGGTTTTTTAATTAAAATTTATCCAGATTCACAATACATATTAAAAAAAATTGTTAGTACTATGTCTATTCTATAAAGTACCATTTGTATCTTATTTTTATCTTATTATGGAATTCTATGAAAATGAAGGCTGATTATGATAGTATTAATAAGAACTATATGACCCATTTAAAATTTTACTTTATTTTATTTGTTTCTAGCATTTTAGATTATCGAATTAAAAAAAAAAAAAATATTTGCCGACTACTTTTCAATTTTTTGCATTATTTGATAATTATAAATTGTTATTTAAATATAGTTATAATTTGTATATTAAATTTATTTTAATAAGTTTTGAACCCAAACATTTGTATGAAACTATGAATAATATAATTTTATATTGTAATATTTATATTAATTTTTAAGAATTTATATGACGTGCATTTGTTTAAATAAATAAAAATGTTTAAAGTTAAATTATTATACAAAAATTACTTAATCTTTAAGTATTGGATACTTGTACTCTGATTGATAACTAAGTATCTATTTGTGTGTGTATGTGTGTGTATTTATACAAATATTAAATTATACGCATCTATAGTAAATAGGAATAGTTATGACTTATGAGTATGGAAATGTTAATAATGGTTATTGATACTGTTTTTCTACTATTTTTTTTTTTTTTTTTTACAGCCAAGGAACATTTTTTATGGATGAGATTCGTAACCTGGGCTAACTATCTCTATTTGGATATTTGGCGGCTGTAAATCTCCGAGGCCATGGTAAAGGCCAATCATATTGGCGGGGTATTGGACCATTAACATTCCCTTCAAAGTATCTGAACAGCCAAAACCACCATGATCGTGATAAGTAATTATTGGAACTGGAATGCTATTAAAATAATAATAATGGGTAAATAAATTATAAAATTAAAATTAATAGAAGTTAGTAACTTAGCTGCAATTATTAAAATTGAAACTTAAAATTATATATACAAATAAAAAATTATTTATTATTTTTAGTAATAATTCCAATAACATTTTAATACTATTTTTATGATATAATTTTTTGTTTAATAATATTATTTTAACTAAAATTTCAGAATTTTTTAATATTAATACGTACATATATAAATAAAATAGTATTAAACGTACCTCATCCAATATAAAAAATGGATATTTTAAAATATGAAATAAAATATAATTTGATTTGAATTAATCTAAACATGAAGTTATAAAAATAGTAATAATGATTAAATTATTATGTACATAATATTATGTTATGAACTTCAATTTTAAATATTCAATAAAATTTTTTGAATAATTAATATTAGAAATATATTATAATTTAATATTAAAAAAAATTATTTTATATGAACAAATTTACAAAAAATGGTATAAATAATATGTAATAAAAAAATTTTAATTTTTAATTTTGATTATTAATATAATATAATATTTTATGTTAATTTATTTATTTTGTATAATAATATTATTTAATTTTGATACCTTTAGATAAACATTATTAGCTAATGTGTGGTAAATCCAAAACAGCCGTGTAGTCACTAAGTATGCAATAATTACATCAACAGTGTAGTGACCATGTGCTATTAGAACCATTACAACTCCAACGGCAGCCATTACCCAAGATGCCCAATGCAATATATACCATCGTCTGGGAGAATCTTTAAAAATAAAATAATTATTTACTTTTATACAGTCAGTTAATGTAAATTAGATAGTGAAGAATTTACATTCAACAATGATTAAGTAACTCATCACCAGAATTGTGGTATGTCCACTATATATGTAATCACCACAAAATGTGTGTTTGCCATTGATTGATAAACCAAAACCAGAAAATAACTGAAATACACGTCTAGCAATGAGTACTGGATTGGTTGAGTTGGCTTTGGGTGAACAATAATAAGTGGTACTAGACATGGGTAATACAGTTACAAACATTGTAATAGAACGAAGTAGATACAGAAGAGACAGCATAAACATTAGTCTACGTAGTACAATAAATCTAAAAAAATAAAAAATAAATATAATTTATACTCACTAACATAATAATAAGACCTTTAAAATTTTATGTTTTAAAAATGATGAAATTTATATTAGAAATTCTATAATTCTATTTCTTTCATTTTTGTAATATAAAATTATAATCTTTATTATTTATATAAATATAAATGTATTATGTGCATATGAAACCCATATTACATTCATTGTAATAGATATATATTTTTATTTTTTTATCCAAGAAAATAATAGATAATGTTATATGTAATTATTTAAGTTAATTACAAATTAGAATATTTAGACTTATTTAATGATAAAATCAAATAAGTATACCTATATACCAAAGAAAAAACTAGGTAATAAAATCATACCTAATAAATAATAATTTATTTTATGATTTAACCTACTAAAATTTGTATTAATTACCTATATTTATGACTGAAAATAATTAACAGTGACAAGTTTGTGCTGACTATAATAAATATTTCTGATACATCAAGTGCCCAGTCACGAGCAGGTACAGCATCTAAAAATGTATCCGGCAATGGTTTGTACAGACTACGATCAGGCACTCTTTCATGGACAACAGCCAAAGATGTAGTTGTGATTAAAAAATTCACAATCAACATTATTAATGCTACATTAAAAATATAATAATAAACATACATTTTATTTTTATATCTAATAAAAAAAAAGCATAACAAAATATTTACCAACAAAAGTCTTGAATTTCTCTTGTGGAATTCTAATTTTATCATTTGATGATGGCACACTAGTACTGTTTGGTATATCAATGTGCACGGCTGTTCCATTGGTATTGTTGTTAAGATACTTGTGATTAAACCCAACTTCATTTTCAGGAGATGTTACTCTATTATCTGGTAAATGTTTTCCGTCTGCCATGGCTGGATGTATGTGACCCATGTTTGGTCGTTGATGGTCACGATTGTCTGCATTTGAATCAGTACTATTATTTCTTGGTTCCCAACCAACACCATTACTCACAGCTGATGTTACTTGTTTACATAAACCTAATAATGGCTGCCGTTGACGTTCACTCTAAAATAATTAAATAAAAATTAAAAAAAGTATTATTTTAAATATTTTAAAATTAAAACAGATATTTAAAATTAATTTTAATCTACCTGGTATACATTTTTCTCCATTTTATCTTATATTTATTACTTATTTTATACTAAATTAACTAAAAACCTATAGTATAAAATATGTTACGGAAAACATTTATTTTAACATATTAAGCTAGTATACTAATATAGTAAAAATAAAAATAGTAATTAGTAGTATTAAAAAACTATAAATTCAATAATATATTATAATGTACGCAAATAATATATTAATATATTATGTAATATGATTAAACAGTTTAATATTTTTATACATTATTATAAGTAATAAATTTGAAATCAAAAAATTATGGGTATGTAGTTCATACAAATTGGAAGTTAAGTATTCATACACATTATACAATTTTTAAAATAATAGTATTGTACATAAATTTAAAACCAATGACTTTATGACTGATTTTAAATAAATAATTTAATATAAAAAAAGGAGTAAACGTTAAAAAAAAAAAATACATCCATAGTAATCAATTTTTTTTTATTGTACGGTGAATAAATTCGTTTATTGGTTGTACTAATCTTTAATAATTGTTGTTTATAAAAATTATTTTAGATTCTGAGCGAAGTGAAGAATTATATTAGTTATACATTGATGTGAATCTTTTTTATTATTTTTTATGTCTGTAAACACTTATTCGAATAGAAATAATGCTCTGATTTTCACAAATAGCTTAGGTTTTCGGTAAGAAAGTGGATGTAGTTGGTTTTTACTTAGTACTTTATTTAGGTCGTTTTTCGAGTTTATCAAATTTAAACTTATACCGTAGGAAAAACTACCAAAAAATGATGAATATACGCCAATTTTTACGGAAACTGAAATTTTTGACAAAATCGATTTTATTGTTTTAAGATAATTTAAGAATATTTAACTTCGAAACTTACATTTTTTTATTGGATATTATTCACATATTTAGGTACTTTATATACGTAATAAAACTTTGGAACTGTTATGTTAATTTTTTAAGAAAATATAGGACTTTGAAAATTTCCTAAAATTCTTGTTTTTAGCTCTATGTTTGTTAAAATTTAAATTGGTAATTTTGAGATTTAAGTCTGAAAATTTCATTGTACATATTCACATATTAATTGACGTGTTACCAAAATATTAAAGAAATCAACAGTCTTAATTTCTTTTTATAGATATTTAAAGTTGAAATTTAAATAAAATCGTTATATATAGTATTTATATGGATTCCTATTATTTCTCAATATTTTTCATTAATATAAAATAAATAGTACAACAAATTTGACAATTTTATTGAATCTCAAATACATATAGTAATATTACTTAACTTAGTTCCAAATTATTGTAAATATCATTATTAAAATTATTTCTTTTATAGCTGTTCAAAATATAAAAAGAGCGTATACTGTGTGGAAAGGATACAGGTGTAAAAAGGATAGTGTAGAATTTTGATTAAAAATTAAATGCAATGATAAATTATTACATTCGAAAAACGATTCTGAGTGAAATACTGTCAGATTAGGGTATTTAGTTGATTCATTTAGGTGTTTTATGGGCATTTTATATTGAACGTAAAGACTGTATGAATATATGTATATTATTATATCTGATGAACTTCGCTCAAAATCGTTTTACGAATGTAATGATTTATCATTGAATTCAAATTTTAAATAAAATTCAACACTATCCCTCTTTACTCTTTAGTCCTGTATCCTTTCCACAGCAGTATATTAAATATATTAATACAACTTTTATTTGTACATTAACAAAACAGATTAAATTTTATGTTAGTGTTAACCATCCTGGTTATTACTAAAATTGGTGGGAAATATTAGAATATGCATGAAATACGAGTAGAGTATAATAACAGAAATATACGTTACCTAAGTATTAGCAGTGTTATATCTAGTTAATACTTTAATAGTATATTATTAGTATACTAATCTAATTTGAATTATGAATAGTTTAGAAAATAAATGCCTAGCTTTCGACAAAGTCAATTAAAATACATAGGTACTTCAGTAGTAAAGTAATTAAGTACCTACCTACTTTAAAATAGTTATATGAAGAATGATAAATATTAATATTTTTATCAGTAAAGGCTAGTAAGAACCTTTCATTCAATTTAACTGCACTTTAAACTGCTTCTAACGTTTAAGAAAGCTCAGATTATTATTATTATTATTATTATTATTATTATTATTATTATTATTACTTCCAATAATACGTACTTACGAGTAAGACTAAATTGATACCGTAAATGATATAAATAATATGACTTTTCTTTTTATTATATAATTACATAATTTCGAAAAAAATAAGTTATTTACATATATATATATATATCGACATATTTTGATCATAATGTGTTTAACCATTGTACAAAAATAAATCATTAGCTAATCAATATTATATTATTTATATTCATTCCAAAAAACATGAAAATAATCTAAGAAAAACTTATTAGACAATAAAAAATAGTTATCTGTATAAAGTAGAAATGTATAATGCTTATAACGGTATTGCAGATACCCTATTATATAACGGATAAAGCTACCTTAGGAATAACCTGTAGTAGGTTGGACTTCTTCAATGAAATTGGGCTACGAGATATGAATTAAGCTAAGATATAATAAAAGCCTTTCAATACCAGAAGCTGGTATAAGACAGAGAAAGAAAGAGAGAGAGAGAGAGAGAAGGATTGAGTGTTTAAACTGTAAAAGTTTAACATAAATAACGTTTACCTAAAATAGACATTCTACGTGATTGATTAGGTGGTAGGTAGAGAAGACGAGAAAGTTGATTATTGAAAAACAATTTAAGAAGACGCACGAAAACCATGTTGTCATCAACCAAAATATGATTTACAAAAGGTTATACTATTCAATATAAGGGCGAAAACCCAAAGGACTTGAATAACTTAGTTATTAGTTTTCGTATTATTTTTATCTATAACATATATATTTGGTTATATAGAGATATTGTAAATTTTGTAAGAGATAATAGAATATTATATATATCACAAAAAAATAAAATTACAAAATATATACTGTAACCTAAATGTATTTGAATTTTGAGTCAAATAAGGATTTATTTCAAAACAGAAACTATTAAGAAAATCTAGAAATCGCAATAAATAGTTGATTTAGTGTTACTATACTTTTAACATCTTTATCACAATATATATTTATCAAATGAATAATTAAATATTAATATAACATATTAACATACAAATTATCTATGTTAATTTTTAAATTTACTTTTTATTGTATTACATATTGGTAATTTTTGTCTTTTTTCCAATTACAGGTAGTTTACTCGTAATTTAAATATTGTATTTATATAAATTATAAACTTTAATAAATAATTATATAACTTCATTAAACATTATATTATGCCCATTAAAAACTTAAAATTTATTATTAAAAATAATTATAAATTACGCATATTGAATCAAAATATTGTCATAAGTAAGAACAGTAAGAAGATTTAACATAAACAATTATAATGCTATTCTATAAACAATTTTAAAATACATCGATGTACCACCTTTGGTTTAATACGAAAAATGATTAAATTTTGTTCGCGTGAATTAGATAGGTAAATTATTATTGTATATGGTAGCTGATGAGATATTTTTATTGCTGTATTTTAAATAAACGAGATATTTAATAAGTCGTCTTGCGCAAGCGAATAATTTGTGACCTTGTATTTATACGAGTAAAATAAATTTGTTGACCATCACTTGAACGTTCGAAATACGTAAATAAATAAATAATTATATAGGTACTTATACCTTATATTAGGAAGTAAGGTCGAAACTTTTTCTTAGTCACCTAAAAACAATTAAATTATTTTATATTTTACATAGGTAGTATATAGTCTATACTGCAATACACAAGAACATATACCTACTTATATAACCTACGAATCTACGATACTAAATATTGCAATTCATGAAAATAAAATGCCAATTTATACTTACGTAGGTATATTGTATGAATGTATGATTATATTGTAATGTTATTTAATTTCGAATTGTATTATATAATTTTTTTTCCTTTTAAATTTATACAATATACCTACGTAAATATTTTAAATTATTATCTATTACCTACACAATTTTATTTAATACGCACTGAAATAATTACAATCTGAAGCAAACAGACTAAAATTATTTAAACAAAGACTTTTATTTGATAGTTGACTTGAGGTATTTTATCGGCATTAGTTATGATATATAATATATTCTATAAGTATGTAACGAGTAAAACACGTTGACACGATATTTAGTTTTACTTATATTCTATACCATTCTAATTTACTATTTAAAATAGTTGAAAACAAATGAAACTCATAAATATATATAACATTATATTATAAAACAGTTGAATACTTGGAAAAAAAAATAGTAAAATAAAATAAACCTATATTAATAATGATTAATTTATACTATTAATACATACTTACATATTCGAGTAATCGTAATTGTTATAACCTACTTGTTATAATTTTATACATAAATGTTAAATTATATTTTATTGTATGTAATATTTATCAATTAATAAACATCTGTTTTAAGTTTCAATTGCGTTAAACGTTGAAAAAAAGACTGAATATTATTTAATTCCTTCAAAATATTTAAATAAGAAATAAATATAAAATATATATTTAAGACAGCATACCTCCTTCCTATACCTTGTAACTTCCGTACAGCTAAATTAATATTGAAATATTGGTACTTTAAAATGTTAACAACACCAATATCATAAGCATAAGGCATAACTGACCCAAGTATAAGTACATTTTTTTTTTACACACACAATACACAATTATATTATCTTTATATATAAATTAGTTATCCCAATACGAGTATTAATCCAAAGAAAATATGTGATTGACTATTGAGTTTTTATGACAATAAGGTTTAAACGTATCATTTGAAGATTTTCATTCAGTAGCATAATTTAATTGTTATTACTTATTTACTATTTAATTAAAATAATAATAAATCTAAAATAATATTGTAAACTACTGACAATACGAGATGTTGAACCACTGAACTTTAATATTTTTAATATGAACAAAAATAAAACTAAATAATTATTATCTTAAAAAAGAAAAAAATTCAAGAATTTATTAATATAAAAATAAGATAATAATTTATTATAATTATCTTGAAAAATTGTCTTCTGAAAAATTATCGTCAGAAAAAAATGATCAAATATTATTAAGGATTAAATTGAAAAGTAAATTTCAGTTGTTATTTAGTACTTAAACGTTCAGCACACTAATTAAAAAAATACAAATCTTCAAGAGTTAAAAGTTATATTTATTATCTATAATATTTTTTTATTTTTTTATTTGTCACAAGAAGAAATATTTATATAATGCGTGTTATATGTATTTTTTGTAATATATAATACAATTTGAAAAATATATCATTACAATAAGTACTAAAAGCTGTGCTATATTTAGAACAGTGAAGTAAACTAAACACGAGAAGCCATCCATTGATGACAATCCGTGGCCTAAATAAATTACATTTTGTTTATGATTCTTTGTTTTTCAAGTGTGTATATTTTCTAGTTTTAAAATTAAAATAGGTAGGTACATAAATATTATTTTCTTTAATTTTACAATTTTTAAACCAATTACAAGATTAATTAGAATTAAAAAAATTTAATAATGCATATATAAATATATTTTTAATGTTGATATTAATATTAATACATAATGTAATATTTTTTTTTCTTCAATTTTAAATTTATATTTTAGATTGTGAGCAAATCAAAATATGCGTTGGTTTTATAATGATAAAAACAATTTTTTTTTTTATGTAATAAAGAATGATATTGGATAGTAAAAGTAGCCTGATTAGTGATTACAACAAATGAGGTAGGTATAAAATTACATCTAGTTGGTGCATTAAGGTCATTTTTTAAATTTCTCAATAGTTATCTTATATGATTGAAAAAACAATTGAAAAATGATAGAAAAACTTCAAAATTCGCAGAAATTATAATTTTCATTATCTTTATTTTACCGCATTCGTTTAGTGTATGACTTAGATCATATACTATGGATGTAGCCATAAAGCACTCTATAGTAGTTTGTGCGTATGCGCATATTTCTGATTGGATAAAATTATGCGCGCGTTATATAAATTTAAATCACATATCATTATTTTATAACTATATAAATTTAATAACGTAAACATATTTAATTATCAATCATTTAACGCATGCGCAATGATAGCCATTAACATTAGCCAGGCTCTAACACGTTGGCCATAGTATATGATTCTAAGGTGTATAATTTACCGAGTCATTTGTCATACACACGATGGTTACACGTGATAATAAAAAATAATAATAATAGGTATATTTCACACATACGAATAATATTAAGTATAATATTATATTATATTAATCATAAATTCATAACACTTTAATTTTAGAACTAAATATGTTCTTTAAATTTATAAAAAAGGGTGATATAAAATCATAAAAAATTTGAGTATAATTCAAAATATTTCTCCAACATATTATTAAAAAAAAACTTTGCATAACTTGATAATCGTAAATACGAAGTACACAGCTGAAGTGTATAAAATATGTACCTATATTAATGTATAGTGTGTGTAATGTGTATATCAACAATCTAAATTCATATTGAGTATAATTTATATTTTTAACACCTAGTAAATACCTAGTAAATAAGCAATGAGGTATGAAGAGAAACTTTATACTACATCTCAATATAAATGAACATAAGATTAAATATATACCTAGTAGACCGCACATTAAACTTATGGTAATTATATAGATCACACAATATAACGAAAATGTTGCTGTAGGTCAAACATCAAATGAATACCGATTTTACTTATACATAAAATGATAATTAATAGAAATGAAAGTTATGCTAATGAATCTTGAAATATTTTTTTGTATATTCACATAAATATTTTACATAAGTTATAATATTTTAGAAGTTTTATTTTTATTTTTAAGTCTAATTATAGGTTATATTTTATTTAATGTTTCAAAATAATAATTATTTTATTAATATTCTGAATTAGCTTTGTATTTTTGAACGCGATGATTTATCATTGCATTTAAATTTTGAATCCCGTTTTTGTTTTTTTATTTAAAAGAATCAATTATTATTAAATTATAGTGGATTATTCAATAATTTAATTTGAAATCAAATAAATAGCTATAATTAATAAACTAAAAAATAATATTGAACTTTGTCTATATCATTTAAATTGTATAATCTACTACTTTAATTGACATTAATTAATATTAATAAGATTTATTATGTATTATTTTTTTAACTTAGGTACTAATTATTAAATTTACTAAAAATACTACAAACATAATAAAAAAATACTATAACTTACTAAATGGCCATTAGCTGGAGGCATTTCAATATTAATGTGAACGTATTCTTTATTATGGTTCTCGTTACATGTATAGGAAACTCCTTTAATTCCGATTCTTTTTTCGATTCCATCAGTGCTAACGTCTCCTCTCGGCTCTAGTACCATCCTAAAAAAAAAAAAAAAAATGATACGTAATTGTTAGAAACAATATTATAAAATGACTTAAATATTTAATTATTTAAATAGTCAGAATAATAATAAGCATAATTCTTTAAACTAAAAATGTATACAACTTAAACGAAGAAAAGGCAATTGTTGATATTATATAGTGCGTATAATATAATTTTAACATATTTTAATAATAACATACTATATATACATCAATATATTCGACAAATATTTAGAATTTACATTTTATTTCTTAAAATCATATAATATATTATAAAACATTTTTTAGTTTTATGTTGTATATTATTAAAGATTTAATATAAATGACAATAACACGTGTGAACATATATCGTTACAATATTACATATCTTCAAAATGATTACATTTAAGTATTGATTGTACGCATACTTGAAAAACAATTCCAAGTAAATTTGTTTGTCACTTTGTGTAATAACGTGTGTATAAAAATAAATTACTTAATAAATTATTTTGAAATAATTGTTTTAAATATTATTAACCAATTAATATATTATTAATTCTTCGTGACCACTTTTTATTTTCTGTAACTTATTTGTAATAGTTTAATAAGTAAGTATAATTGTTTCAATACTTATCTTATACGCTATTATATATTATAAAAAGAATATTATTTAAAACAACTTTTATTCTCGAAATTTTTACAAGAATAAAAATATTGAAATTACATTATAAATTAAATATTTATATTGATGATTATTGTGCTGTTTTTTTTTTTAAAAAAAAAAAGACGAGGTTTATAGAAAAAATTACTTATAAATTGTATATTATAAAAACTAGTAAAACTTAAAATGGTTTAGGAATGACGAATGAAAGAAAATATTTATAATTTAAAAATAATACAGTAGTCAGTGCTATTTTTAATCAATTATTATAGTCGTATGTTATTCCGAAACACCAGAACCATATTGTATTAATTAAACTTATATTAATAATATAATGAATATTAGTAATGTACAATAATGTTCTATTAATTTTTCCATAGATTCTAATTTTTAATACTTTATTTCTATAAAAATAATAACATAAAACATAATTATAATTTATGCTTTATGGATAGTATGCATGACGTAAACATACTGTCAATCAAACTTGCCAATTATAATATACAGTCATAATTATATAATATTGATTGTTTTGAACATAATAAATAATATATACACACACACGCGCGAGAGCGCGCGCGGAACGCCCGCACCCGCACATATAATATTATAATATATTATGTATCATAAACATTAAACACGTGATGGATAAATGATCACTCATATTGTAACAATTAATTTATTGTTCCAAGTCAGATAACATTACATTGAAAATATAATAAAAATTAAATACCATTAAAAAATTTAATCTTTCGTAAAAAAATCATTATAAACTTGGGACATATGAAAATAATACGAGTATGTATATTGCTTAATAGGTCAGACAGTCAACAATACGTCGTCTTTATAACAACCCTTAACCGACATTTATAGTAACCTTTATATTACTATAGATACATGCGTCGTACTATTAACCCGATTATAACTATGTGCAAAATACAAATTAATAATAATAATAATAATAATAATTTTAATACTTTACTAATATTAAATATAATGTAATAAAATATATTTAATTGATGTACTATAATATATTATAGATGCACGCAATTTACTATTATCCATGATATGGAAAATACAAATAACAAATAATCATTAATAAATAATACTTTTTTATAATAATTATTTTTATTTATTCTAATAATACTAAATATAATAATGTAATTAAATTTATTTAATTAATCTACTATAATATTCATATTATATTAATATAGGTAATATATATATATATATATTAATTATTATTTCATATTACATGAAACGCAATATTGCTTCATGGTGGTCTGTGGAGGGAAGGGAAACTAGTCATAAAAATTATTTCGAAATCTGGAATAGTCAAATTTTAAATTATACATAATTTTAACCATATAAATAAATAATATTTTTTTTTACTTTCTAAATAAGTTAATTTTGTGCTGTGTACCTTATTAATATTGCACAAGTACGAGTATAATTTCTAAGATATTATTTAATTATATAAAAATTTTTTTTTTCATTAATGAACATGTATTTGTTAGTATTATATTATTATTCAGTTACATCAGAATCACAGTTAAAATGATTATTTATGTTATTTTTTAAATAAATTCAAACAAAATTATTTTCTAACACTTACAATTAATAAAATGTAATGATGTGGTATTGCATGTAATATTGAAATATTAACTGCAAGTCAAATAATAAATTAATAACTATTCATAAGTAAAACCAAAAATAATTTGTAATTAATTAACGACTATAAAATTGAGTTAAAATATTCTATAAAATAATCGTAGTACAAGAAATGTAATGTTTAATACTTATCAAAAATAGATAAATTTGATTGTAGTTATTTTTAAATTTTTTAGATATATCTATTTTTTTAAATTAATACCATAACAGATTATAATTTATTTATTAAATGAATACAATTTATAATCAAAATAAAAAAAAAAATAGTATGATTTACAATTATAATACATGATACAACATTGGTAGTATTATACAATTTAATTTTCATAAAATTGAAAGCCTAAATAATTACGCATTTTAAAATGTTAAAAATTTGTTATTTAAAATAACTATACCTAATTATTAATATACATTAAGAAAAAATGGAAAACATCAATCAAATGCATAAAATAAATAAATAAATCAATAATAATACATTGAAAAATTAATTAAAAATTAAATTAAATTAATTTTGCTATAAGATCTTATAGCAAAATTCAAAATAAAATACACAAAATACTTGATATATTATAATTATTATGAAAAATTAATATGAAAATGTTTTTTTTAAAAAATAATAGGACAATATAATTATATATCTTCCCTTCCATAAATAACCACTTCTAAGTACACAATAATATGTACATAAAATTTTTACAAACTTTATTTATTTTTTCTAATAATATTTTTGGTTTCATTTATATTATGTAAATTAAACATATCCAAATAATAAGACAAATTAAATTCGTTTCGTTTCAAAGACAATTTTTAAATTATTAAATACAAATATTAATGAAATATCATTAATTATTCACTTAGGTACATATATATATATAAAAAAAAAAAAACATGACAATGTCATTTCCCCGTTAGATAGACAAAGACAACATGCAATTAATGCATATATAAACAAAAAAAAGCCAAATGTACTGTTAATTAAATATTTTCTTAATTAAAATACGATAAATAAATTAATATTTTGTTTTATTTTTTTAAAAAACTAATTTAATCGTTTTTATTATTTTTTTCTAGTTTTTAATTGAAAATATTTTAAATAAAAACATAATAAACTTGAATTCAATATAGAGCATTTTAGTATACGTATACGTATATTAAATATTTATTTTTAATATTAGGATTTAATTAATAATATATTATATAGAATATGGATAAATAAAAATGAGAAAATGCAAAGTTAATGTACCTATACCATGGTCAAAAGAAATAATTTATTTAACTGAAACGTTTACTATATTTAGATTCTATTATTTTTTATAACACAAGTGAATCATTACAAAACATTCGAAATTAATATTGTTTGATATCATAAAAGTATAAAATAAATATTTCTAATATAAAATAATATAAATATTGAAAAGCTAGAGTAAAATATACAATTTTACTAAACATCATACTTACAATGAATAAATAAGTTACCTATAATAATCCTATATTGTTGTAGTAAGAGGCAAATAGTAGTAATATATTTTGGCATAAATATATAATTAAACAAATTATAGTGAGTAGTTATTAATCATAAATGTATTGGCAAAAATAATAAATTTATATTATATTTTCAATGCAATCTGGACGATATTAGCATAGCTAATAAGCACTATTGCGTCAACCATATTATATGACGTAGGTATGTATACGAAATACCGAATAAACAGGAATTCTTTTTAACACACAACAAGGAAGATATATTAATGGCGTTTATTTTAATTATAAAATAATAAATAAATAATAAATATTATAATATAAATTATAATAAATTATAATATGAATAGATATTTTTCAAATATAATTACTAAATTCTGAACGTGATAAAAAAAATAGTTCTTTGAATTATTATATTTTATTACTTTAACGTTTACGCACACGAAAGTATAATTATTTGAACAAAAATAATAAGGGTCCGTATATCAAAATTGTATAAATTAGATAAGTCTTCGATAGAACGTGTCGTCTAAATGATACTTTATTTAATTCACTATTAAAATTCCCTGATAATTTCCTTAAACAATAGAAAACTATGAAAAAACGACGAATAATGGCAAAAATCACACGAAGACTATATTTTTAATGAAACTGGTTTTAATTATTTTTGAGAATTAATGCATATTTAATAGTAACTACATTGCTAAAATTTAAATTTGTTTTATTATAATGTGTAAATATATATAATTATTAATTAATTAAAAAAAATTTTTTTTCTTGAAATGCCATGATTATCTTTAATATACATTAGGAACTATACATAATAACATAAATAATGGTATTATTATATTTACAGCTTGACGGCGTGTTATCCATTAAAACTATTATAAATTTGTAGAACGTATAATAATGTATTACTAATTATTATTATCGAGGAATAAAATATAATAAGTAAAATTAAACCGTTAAAAACACCAACATTTATTTATATGAGAAAAATACATTAATATTATTTCATCTTATTAAAAATTAAAACGGTTATACGTTATTTTAACATAATGTTTTCATCAAATTATAGTATAAATGTGTGTTATGATATTATTATAAAAATATGCACGACCAATGTAATTTAAATGTATATAAATAAATCCTTTTAAGATTATGTATATATTATTATAATTATATTATATAGCGATACCTACAATACATTTTATAGGTTATTAAATTAATTAAATATAATCGATATCCATTAAAAATATTATGTTTATATATTTGTGTGTAATTATATTATTATACTACATAATTTATTATCACAAATTACTAAAAATTATCTTAATATTAGATACTTTATAAATTTATATTTCTAATCGGTAATCATAACCCAATCCAAATTTTTACCATCAATAAAAATTAATATATTTATGAATTTTTATCAATTGATAAAAATATTTATAGTTTAATTTTAATAAATGAGTTTTATCTTTTGTGTTGGCAAATGAAAGGAAATCTAACCTTTGCTAAATATAAAATTTAACATTCAAATTTGTGGTCTTCCTACCTAAAAAAAAGTCACACAATAAGTATTTTTTAGTTGTTACGTAATATTTTTGATTAAATTCAAGGATTAGAAAGTTATCAATATATACACTTAAGCTTTTTAGAATAAGGGCATGTTATTATGAAGTAACAGCTATTTAAAATATGAAAAGCTTAAAACTTATAAAGCCATAAGAGAAGTTTAAGTAAGGACACAAGTCTTACGCATAGCATGATTTTTCTTAATTTCTCGTGGATAGAAAGAGATTAAATACGTACAAGCAGGACATCCTTTATGAAGTCCCCAAATTTTTCATTTTTTCGCATATGATTTTGATTTGGTTACATTATGTAATTTTGATACTATTCACATAATATTTAAAATATGTTGCTACGTAAAATTATTTTTAATTTAACAATATAAAATAAACACACCATACAATAATAACGCCGACCTTTTTCTTATTTTATATAATATAATTTAAGTGATTATATTTTGTAGGTAGTATGTTTTAAAATTATAATATACTATATTTAAGTAGGTATATTATTATTTTATAGTGCAATATTGGCGTTGATTAAACATATAATTAATATTAATATTTATGTTATTATATAATAGGTAATAGGTATAACATAAATAATATACTCGTATATACGAAGTATCTATGCATTGAATATATGAATCGCTATTATACCGATGTCGGAAAAACTGTGTCCTGATAAAAATAAATGAATCGATGACTTTTCACGGGAGCGTGACGTCAATTGTTTAGGAATACCTATTAGTTTGACACACCTACCAGCTATCCTATAATTATTTTCAATATAGATCAATACACGAAATATGATTAAAAAATCATATTAACCGCTAAATTTCCATCAAAAGAAGAATAATTGTGATAGAATGAATTTTGTAGAAAATTATAAAAATGAAAAAGTATTTTTTTAAAAAAAACTTATTAAATTTTAGAAATTTTTACTCGGATTTTTGGTCTGTTGCAGGAAATTTAGTAAAACATTAATATTTTTTAAAAGAATAGGACTACCAGACAAGTAATTTCTTAATTTTTGTTTTTTAACATATGGTTTGTTAGTCAACAAAACAGACAATTTTTTTGTAACTAAATTATACCTAACTATTATAATTACAATATTTAATATTATTATTATTATTATTATTATTATTACTTACTATCTACAATAAATCTATAAATATATATTACCTATAAAATATAAATAATTATGCCTATAAAAAGGCGTTTCAATGATGCGGAACTGCAAGACGTATAAGAAAAGGATTTTATTTATTTCTATTATAATAAATTATTTTGTTTTATATTTTTTTTATTAATCGATTTCAACAGCATAACCAGGACATGTTAATATCGATTGAAACGGATGTGTAACGTTCTCCCAAATAATAAATGTATAAATGTTATTCTTATTATATAATACATTTCATATTCGAATACACACATATTAGATACACTATAATATACACGTGGACACGACACAGGTTATATTTGCAACTCAACCGGGGTTATTTTCAAAACACACAGTGTAAGAACACTACCTTTTTATTTATGAACATCTAACACTTTATTGTGTTTTTGACATCCGGTGGTATTGTGTACACATTTTTATTTATTTTTTTTTTATTTATTTATCATCTTGGGTCACGGTCATGTATTATTTTAAAAGTTTACACAGCACAAGTGTAATGGAGAAAGAAAAAATACTGACATATCGATATACGGATGCAAAATTAATGCATTGAAATTATTATTGTACGCGTTAAAATTTATATTATGTTTTTGTTAAAACTTTTTAATATTCATATATTATATATATAGTCAAATTTTTATATTGTAATTGATTTATACCCACAGAAAAATATTATTTAAACTTTAAGATTGTAATATACATAGTTTATAGTGGTAGTACGATAGAGATGAAGATGAAGGTATAGGTATAATATATAATATATATAGTATACCAATATAACACATATATTAATTCATATATTTTTCATACGCTATAAATATACATACATAGATTATAATTTAACAAAACATATATACGAACAAAATTTTCTAAAATTATTATACTCGTAAATACTATAAAGTCTATCTCTATATTAATATAGATAATACAGGTATAAGCATTTTTATTATTGGTACGTGGTACCTAATACCTATACACAATAATAGTACCGACGTGAAAATTTTAAATTATAATTACAACAATTTTTAAGTAGGTAATTAATAATAGGAATTCTTGAGAAAAAAAATATAATGATAATTAATAATTATAATTAAATTTATAAAATTATTTAAATGTCATTACGAAAAGAAACAGAAATGATAAAGTAATAAAGGTTTTAGATCATAATAATAGATTATATATTGGGTTAGGTTAAGATGTTAATTATATTTCACCAATGATAAAGTATAGATTTTTATATCTAACTAATAGTAAAATACTATATTTGAAATGTATTATTACCTCATACGAAGTTCAAAGTTCATGTAAAAATAAGAATTAAGTATTTTAATGCT
The DNA here is from genome assembly GCA_021307375.1 of Tetraneura akinire. Classification (NCBI taxonomy): domain Eukaryota; kingdom Metazoa; phylum Arthropoda; class Insecta; order Hemiptera; family Aphididae; genus Tetraneura; species Tetraneura akinire. The sequence continues at coordinate 1,113,752 of JAIUCT010000133.1, read as the reverse complement.
TAATTAAAGTCACGATAAATTTGTATTTAGTTGTTTTCATTTAATTTTTTTTATCATTTGACCAATTATTAGTGTTGTTGAATAATATAGAAAAATAAATAAATATATAATATATATAGAACTATAGATAATTTCTGTTAATTATTGATGTGAAGATGGCCATATGTCTAAATAGAAATGTTTACATTTTTAAGTGATAACAATAGTTGATAAGAGCAAAATGGCTTATAAATTATAATATAAAATTTTTCTTCATCTTCCTCGCTCTATCTCCTAACTATATGGAGTCAACCACCCTAGTCCTATTACTAGTCCATAGACTTCTATCACATATACATCAGATACCTCTAATGTTCACATCATACTATATTTCACCTTTGCCTCTTAGTATTTTCTCCCCTCTTAACATTATTTACATTCATTTTCAAAATCTTAGCCTATTCAATATTCAATTATTCCCACAATTGATGAAAATCCTACACTTCTGCTTATATATTTATTTCTTATCTTATCCTTTCTAATCACATCCACCTTAGCATTCTGATCATTTCTGCTACATTCAATAATAATTAATAGAATTAATAGAATTCTGTCTCGTGTACTAGTGTGTATAGAGATGATTTTTTATTGGCTATTCAGTTATTATAATATATTTTTATATAAATTATATTTAGATAGATAACTTAAGAATATAAACTTAAAGATAACATTCACATAAAATATCAAAACTAGTAATTAATTTGTATTTCAATTGTCAATTATGGTAGGTACTATAGTATAAATAATTTAAAATGCAATTAAATATTATGATTAATAAAAGATAAACAAATTATTTAAAGTATATTAGATAGTATACACGTAACACGTATTAGATTGGTACTACAATAGTAAAACAATAAACAAATAAATAGGTAATAATTATTTTGCATCTTCATTTGCCATGCATATAAGTCTATTATGGTAAATAAAAATATTATTAATATAAAACAGTAAATAATAATATTTTGAATTTATATATCAGAAACACGCACTAATATAATTACATGAACAATATATTATTTGATATTTATACTACACAGTACACACTATATTTACTCAATGAATATATTGTATAGTGTTTATAGGCATAATTATTATTATACACCTGTAAGAGGCATAGCATTCCTAGTTTCGAAATTAACATCCATAAAATTATTCATTGATACCTATATTATAAAAATTATAAATTTTTTAATTATTACAATAAATGTAATTTTATTTTGTATTATAACACTCTTAGTTACCTTAGGTACTAAAATATTGTATTTCTGATAGTATCATGCAACTCAACTATGCCATTATAAATATTTAATTAACTTTGAATAAATCATAATATATTATCTCTATTATGTATGTTTCCAGTTATAATTTTGTGTTATAAATATTTCATATGACGAGTTTGAACTCAAACAACAAACAAACTAAAATATCTAACTTTTAAAAGTTTAAATATAATATTAAAAGATATTTTAAGAGAAATACTCAACCACTTAAATATTGCACTTCATAAAAAATTAACAAGAAACAGACGATATGCACTTGTCTTGCTTCATTCACCTCAATGTGTAATGATGAACAAACCAATGTTGTATGAATATTATAAAATTGAAATAACGATAAATCATTCTTTGCGTTTAAAAACTAATCTGAGCGAAACTTAAGTTACTTTTATACAAATGCATGAAAAGAATAGCTTTGCATTAACATTTCCAAGTTTCTTGGTTTTCAAATGTCAATTAACATGATATAACAATATAATTATCGTATTTAATTACTTTATAATTCATTTTTAAGCTTTTATATGTAACGTATCTTATTGTCACTTATGGGTTATAATTCAGTGTTTCTCAACCACTGTGTCGTGACACACTAGTGTGTCGCGGGATAGGTGGAAGTGTGTCGCGAGTTTTCAAGTTTGCAAGGTATATAAAAACACAATACCATAATATTAACAAATAATTTTAAACAGTATCAATAAACATAAATTAATATTAAAAAATATTACTGTGAAAAAAATTTAAAATACGTTATCTACCTTTGTCATTTCTTCGTAGTTTAATTTTAAATATTTCCACTCTGGAGCTAGATGAATTTTGGATATTTGTAAAAAATGAATATCCAAGTTTATCTAAGTTAGCAATATCAATTTTATTGCCATTTTCAACTTCATACTTATGTGAGGTAGCTTTCTCAATGTTAAATGAGATTAAAAACAAAAAGAGGGAAAGATTGCTCAGTGTTGAAGAAGAATTACGAGTTTCCCTATCTAAAATTGCACCACCCATATATAAATTATGTACAAAACATCAGTCACAAATTTCGCATTAAAAAATGTTATATTGTATAACATATATATATTATATTCAATTTTATATAATTATAATAATTACCTAATAATAAATAATAATTTATAATTATAATAGGTACCTACATTGATACAAAACCTATATGCATTCATAATATTTAAGTTCTTAATCTATTTTCCTATTTTTATGTATAGTGTGTCGCAAAATATAAAATATTTTATTAGTGTGTCGCCGTAATACAAAGGTTGAGAAACACTGGGTTATATGATGAATAAAATTTGTTGCGTTAAATATGCGCAATTTTGTACTAAATTGACAAGTATTAATATGTTATATATTAAAAAAAAAATAAGCTTATAAAATAAAACGATAAATAAATTAATATAATAGGTATTAACTGTTAAATACTTATACCATTGATTAATTATACAAATTAATTATAATTAATCAATGCTTATACCTAGTTGGCGTTGAATAATATATTTACAACTATACTTGTTACAAGTATTAAACTACTACATATCGTAAGATATTTTTACATATAGAACCTATTTATATTTCCAGGAGCGGAGTACCCCGGATACTGGAAAAAATCCCAGTGTCCTGGAAGTTAAATGGCCCATTGGCCAAGTATAGATAGAAAAACAAACATGAAAATAATGAAGAATAATGAGAGAATTTATTTATCATACGAAGGCGAAATCGAATTTAATTAATTATTCCTTTTAATATTAATTTAATAATTCAAATTTTGTCATTCTGATAAGCGATGAGGATGATCATTCAATATCAATTTACCGTAACCTGTATACACCCGTACGAATGTAACTGTTCGTCTCAGCTTGTGCTAGTGAACGAACGCACGTCGATAGATCTATCTAGTGGAATCCGAAGATATAGCGTATAGACTTAACCTAGAGTTATCCTATTCATTTGTATATAGCCATAAAGAGACTACCAAGACTCGTTATATCACTTTGGAATTAAATATCTAATTCTTAACTTTAAGTACAAGCAATACAATAATATATTATTATTATTATAAAATCATTTACACCTGAAATGTGGATTCAATCGATGACTAATGTTGCTCCAGATGACAGGCGAATACAACACACACGATATTAATTATATAAATAATTCACATTATATATTTTATATTTAAGTTAATAAATGTTCGCGCGTGTGCTAATCATGTCGAATGCTTATTGTTTAAATTAATATTCATATTGACACCAAGATTATACGTCTCGTCTCCCCCCTGTCATATACCGATCACCTGCTAAACGCATTTTATGCCGACTCGGCACAAAATTGAAAACACCGTTAGCCACATAAGATGACCGTAATACCAAACTATTATTATGATAAATTCAATTAAATATTTAGATTTCAAGTCCATAACATTACTAAGCATCTATGAGTTTTGTACATGTTTAAATACGTAATTTTGCCCCACTGTACGGCGGTACTTTCTTTTCTAATTATATATTATCACATAGGTATTCACATTCGGTGGCGAGTGTTGAGTCTTTAGATCGGGGAGACGTTGCAAATATCACATTGCCTCTCTGGAACCCCCCTTCCTTAATATAATATTTTATCTTATCTGTAAGTCTAAAAATGTACATAAAAATAGAAACAAAATTAAATATATATATATATTTAAAAACGTAAAACTTTTTTTCAAACTATAATAATACAATATGTTCAATATAATATGTTAATGTATAACTTATAACAAAAAAAATAAATAAAAAGTTTAATATACAAAATTAGATAAAATACAATTTGTAATCGAGAGATGAAAATTTTGGGAGACCCGGAGGAAATTAATTTTCCTGGTCTGAATTTTTTTCCCAATCCGCCCCTGTATATTTTATATAATAATATAGTGATATAATATAGAAGAACAATAATATATAAATATATACATAATCATTGTAAAATTAATTAGGTAAATTTAATTATTATAGATACAATAAGTGTATCCACTATTTTAGTAATAAACTAATAACTAATAATTAATAGTTTTTGAAAAATTTTTTCTTGGGTAAATATCTATTATCTATTTGATACAACATTTATTAATATATAATACTTAATAAATTCAAATTCTATAATGATAAAGAATAAATCAAATATCTACATGTAAATATGTAATATTCGTATACGTACATTGATATTACAATATTATGTTAGTATGCGGATATTATTAATTACTGTCAACCTACTGATTAGTCAGGTATCTGGTATAGATTAAACATAAATATATAAAACATTTAAAAAAAGTAGATAATAAGTAGTTAAATAGATATTATAAAAATACGATATATTTGAACAAAAATGAAAAAAATAATTTATAATTTATTATATTATATCGTTAAAATATCTAAAATTGTATTTCAATAATGTTATTATAGTTGTTTATTTAATTTATTTCATATGAATTATTTATGTATTCAACAATTTATGATTAGGTAGTTAAAATTAAATGTTATAAGTACTTACTATTTGTAAAGGGTGTGGTAGCAAACATTCTAAAAACCTATATATGTAATTTCTTATTTCTTTGAAATTCCTACCTGGTGGAAAATTAAAAATACTTCACTACATTTAATTACCTACTAAATACTTAAATGAATTATTATATTATACAAATGCCGCCTTTTTGAATATACGTATATCATATTGATACTGCCGTAAAAATATTTATGTTTTCAATTTTTCATTCGTAATTCAAACGAATAATATATGTGTTAAGCCTTTACTTCAAATTATAAATTATAAAAGATATCCGGTTTTTGATACAAATTAGAAATACCTATATCTACATTTTTGATATTTACAATTTATACTTGCGTAATCTACCTAATATAATTAATCAAAATTCTTTACAATTACAATATACAACTCTTGTGAACTTAGCAACACAATGTTAGCAGTCAACATTTTGACATATCTAACAAATTAGTTATTAGTTTGTTAGACATTGTTGGACAATTTTTTTAATTTGTTAGAGCTTTTATTCGGTGTTAGAGAAATTTTCAGTTTGCGCTACTGCAGTCTTCACGCTAGCAGCACACCACATATTTCCAATTGATCAAGCAAAATTTATAAAAGGTAGGTAGTTATTTATTTTGTAATATTTATTTTAAAACTTATTAATTAATATTATTTACATAATCTTCTTCTAGGTTCTTTAAAAAATTTATAGAAACATTAAAGATGATTCTATGACAGCTAGATATAATTACTCGTATACCAGAAAATGTTACAGAAACAGATGAAATGGAGTAATTACAGTCGAAAAAGAAATTGGGCAACATTTATTAATAGAAACTAATAGGAATATATATAAACAAAAGCAAGAGTTTGAGTGTTGCATAAAGGACAAAACTGAAAATATACAAGTTGAACTTTTTACGTAAGTCTAATATTATAAATTACCTATATAATTATATTTAACACTATTTTGAGATTCAAGAAATATTAATAAATTATATTATGATAATATATCAAATTATACAATCATGGTAATAAAAAAAAAACATGATTTATGAAATACGTAAATAAATTATGCATATTATATAACATATATTTTATATTTTATATAATATTTAATTATATAAGTACGTAAATTTTAAATATACACTTAATAATAACATAATTATTATAGTTTTAGATTTGTTGCAATGGTTGTATATATAGCATCTGACTTTGGTAACATAGGTTACTATATGGGTTAACGTATACAGTATGTATGCTACACACGACGCATAAATGGATTTGGGGAAGTTATGATGATCTTAGTAGAAAAATAAAAAAAAAATTTAATATAGAAAAAATTATAATTGCACCACATTTATTATATTACGAGTATATAAAATGTACATAAATTATAATTTTTTTTTATCTATTTGTAAAAGATGTAAATACAAAGTGTTTGTATTGAAGTTTAGAGTAGAATTTTATTGTATTGAATAATTTCAACTACAGCAAAATTATCTTAACATCTATGAAAAATATTTATATATTTCGGTTTTATTTACTTATATGTTTATATATTACATTTGATAAAATGTATATTAATACTCGTACATAATATATATATTATATAACATTACAATACGTATGGTTTATGTAGTTTAATAGCGTTTTCATGGATGTTTAATTCAAACATTAAGTGCTCATACTTATAAAAGAAAATTAATTATGTTATACATAGCAAAAAATATAAAAAGAAAATAAACAAACGTTATTAATCAAATTGATTAATGTATATAATAATGACGGTAATTAAGAATTAAATTAAAGTTGCTTCGTTAAGTACCTTGGAAAACAGTATTGTTGACTATAAGTCACTTACATTTATAAATTTGTCTATTAACGTTCAAAATTTTGTATTTATACCAATAATAAAAGTTCTAACAAACTTGCTCATACTTGCGAAAATAAAATCTAACAAATTTTTAAAGTCATCTAACAATATATAACAAAGTACGTAGAAGTGTTTATACTAACAATGAAAGTTCTAGCAAATGTGTGAGCTGCTATAGCGTGAAGACAGCAGCGCAAACTGAAAATTTCTTTAACACGGAATAAAAGCACTAAAAATTTTAAAAATTGTTACCAATGTCTAACAAACTAAAACTAATAAGAAATTTGTTATATATGTCAAAATGTTGTGCTGCTAAGTTCACAAGAGACAAAATAAAATTAAATAAATAAAATTGCATGTATATGTATATACATATATTTATATACATGCAATTTTATTTATACAAATACGAATAAATTATCAATATTTAAATACGTTACCCAATACGTTTAATATTATTTTATTAATAAAATTATAATTTTATAATAAAAATATAATATATTATATTATTATGCATATATAATACATTGAATATGTATGATGAAACATAAGATAAAAAATCAAGAAACACTTTGCATTATTTTTTCAAAACGGGTTAGACGAAATAAAATAAAACCATGATATTTTGGAAATCAAATGTATTTATTACATTATGACAGTCAAAAGAGAACTTTAGAAATGTAATATGTAGGTATTATATAAATTTAAAATATATAATTATATTATATAATCATAAAATAGGTATAATATATAAAAAATCAAACGCAATATTTTTTTCAAACTTCCGGAATACCCGCGAAATGAATTCGTAAAAGGTAAAAGATATCGATGACTAAGTTTCTAGATTCTGTCGTCTATCACTGAACTCTAAATACATTCAGAGTGAATTCTCGTACTAAATGCAAATACGACGTTTTTATAGACGTTCAAACCTAGTGATATCTACGACGACTGTGTTTTGCAGTACCTAATAAATAATAAGGTCGCTTCGAGGTTAATGCCATTAACTATCACTTTTACTAGGAATTTATATCCTGAATTAAATAATTAATGATTTCCAGACGCATAAAATTACGAGAGAACCGTACGTAAATGAAGCATAAATAATAATAATGTTAATATTATTTAACAATTAACCAATGTTCATGGCACAAAATAATACGACCCACCCAAACATTGACCCTCTTCGTGTCTAAAAAGGCTGACAACACCATCAACGAATTATTGTAAGAGAAAACCGTTTAAAAGAAAAAAAAAGTATATACATTATTGTGATTCGTAAGCAGATTTCGGAGGGAAGTTTAATAATAAATAATAAATCGAGTTTATATACGTATGTGCTCACCATGTGAATGCGGAGGAGACCATTAACAGTAAACCGTGGATCGATGGGCTCCGAGCGTATTACATATTATTACGCGATAACAAGATTGGACACACACAACCACCAACGCAGTCGCTGTTGCCACGAGTGGTGAACATCGTAGTAGTAATAATACGACGTAAAATAATATCACACACGCGAGCTAAAATTATTTTATAATAATAGGTACTATTAAAATTATTTAACGATTTTTTTTTTTTTTTTAATAATATACGAAAAAATGATAACTGATAATATTATTTTGCGGCAAACGAAAGATTGACGAAGAATAACAACAACAATAATAATAATAATAAACAATAACAAACTTATGTAGTAATATATTTTTAGAATATTATTCAAGTGCCGGCGGTGTGCGCGCGCGAAACGATAACACAAACAATATAATAAGTACTCGCCAAAGAACTGGACAGAACACACGACGCCAAATGTGCCGCAATGTCGACTGTCGATGCCGCCTTCCACGGAACTACGAAAGTACATAAAAGTAGTGTCGCGCCGCGAAGACGGGAGCGCATGCGTACACCCGCTTTTCGGTAGGCGATATGCAGTGGACGGCGGTTCCGATTTTTATACAGTGCTGACTACGATAGTAACGTCATCGTCGGCGTTCGGCTACACGACAAGGACGTACCGTTTAATTTCCATAACACGAAAACTACAAAGTACTACCTATAATTTATTTTTATACATATATTATACATAATTATATATAAAAGTATTCTAATATGTTTATAATGTATTATGCACGATGAAACAAAGACAAAAACGTATAGTAGGTATATATAAATATTAAGTATTTACTATGACTATGACACGGAAAGTGAAGTCACAAGTTACAACTCATAACATTTGTGTGCTAAAAGCCTTTCAGAATAACATATATCTACTACCACTACACGACGTGTAAGGTGTAACGTGAAATTTAAAAGTACGTAATTCCGTTTTGATGGGTCATAAATATATAATAAATTGTAATAATAATACATTTTACCTTGGACTTTAGAGATAATTTTACATTTTGATAATTTCACATATCTAATACCTATTACTATATATAGTATATACTATGTTCTATTACTATCGTATCATATTTTTATTTGTGTTCTACTATAAAATTAAAAAATCATATTTACAATGCGTGTGGTTTGGTTTTATTGTTTGTCTTATAAAACAAATAATTATTTAAGCATTAAAAGTCTTCCAATAACGACAAAAAAGTCTCATAAATCTATCGACTGTCAAATTAACACAGATGGTACTTTAAACAAATATATAGACATTAGGTACGTTTGTATTATTTTCGTTAAAAATGCTTAAAAGAAAACATATTCATTTCATAACCATAAAATAAGTGTAATATTAATTATTATTGTTTTTATTTTTGTGATATTATTGTATGTAAAAGATGGGTAAATAAAATGGTTAAAAAAGAAACAAATGACAATAGAATAGCAAGAAATCGTGATAGGCGGAAAGAATTAATAGAAACGCGTACCTACGTTTATAAGGCCATAATGACCTGTTAAGCGTAAAAAATTACATTAAAAAGTTACACTTGGATTAAAATATTAGAAGTTTTAATACTACATAGATATGAACATAATCATGAATTATGAATAATTGTATTTAAATCAAATATAGATTATATTTATAGTAGTCGCTGGTATGTCTGATATAAAATATATAATGGTATTCATTCATAGACAATTTGTTATACACAAAAATATGTTATATTAAATTTAACAAAATGAATAGTTGCATCTGTATCATTTAAATATTATTTCCCTCGCAAAAAATGTTTTCATATTTTTAAAAATGCTAAAACCACACATTATTGTAAAGCCATAAAATTGGAGATGTGTTTTTTTTCAATTTTTATAATCGTACTATTTATTTTCAAAATATTTTACATTTATATAATTTCATTTCTAGAATATGTTTTCTTTTAAATTATATATTTACACTAAAATCAAAGTAAAAATTCTAGAATTTTATCACGTATGTAAAATATCTAATTTATCCTTATTGTTTAATACAATTTTCAAATTCCTATGTTCTAAATGTACTTAATAATGTATTTAAGTATGAAATTAGTAAAATTAATTTTTTTTTTAATTATAGGTTCCGTGAATGTTGCAGTTTTTCTATTATTTTTAATAATTTTCCCTACCCGAAAATAAAACTATTGTAAAATTAAAAAAGTAACCAAAACAAAGTATCAACTAGATGAAACACTTTAGGGAAAGCATATCCCATTTATGGTAATTGAACCATTATTTCTGCACTTATATAATATATATAAAAATGCACATGTCATTGTAAAATCAATATATTTTTCACTTTGCTCAGAATCTAAAATAAAATCTATGCAATATAATATGCGACTGCGATATCAACTGATAACTGTTATATATGTATAATTGTTATTATTTGTAAATTTTAAAAATTATAATTATTTTGTATACGTTGTACCTAACTGATCAATTTTATAAAAACACAAGACTTGTATAATTTACTATAATATAATTCATCATCATTTTATAAATGTAAAACATTATATTCTTGTCAGTAACATTAAATTTGAGACTTACAAGTTTATAAATGTCATCTAATCTAATGGATTTCATACGAGTATTATGAAAAATAAAGAATTGAAGAAACCGTATTTTAATTAAAAATATTAATATATAATTAATTTTACTATTCACGATAATATTTAAATAAATTTGCATGCAAATATTCATATTTATCAAATTCAAAACAAACTTGATAGCAACACGTAGATTAAATGAGTTGAAACTAAACTACTATAGAACCTATAAACAATTGCGTGCAATAATACATTATTCTAAATTGATGAGAAATATTAGTAAGTATACAAAAGTATATTGGAACCTCATTTACCTATCATTTATTTAACTTAATTTCAACTATTGCATTATGTATCGTGTATGAATTACGTAATAAATAATGTATACAGCGTATTCACACTAAGAGGAACTACCAACTAAATATTGCAGTTGGATAACATTAAAATTTAATAGGGTAAAAGGGGATATTTTAAATACATATTTTGAGAAAATTCCAAATTTTTAAAATCTTGAGACATACAATAAAATTTATACAATAAAACTATCATTAAAGTAATAAGACTTATCTTGTCTTAGATATGACGTTTATATTTACTTTTATTTTTATATCATTGTGTCAAACAAAAAAACACAATGCAATATTAAGTCAAAAAACTATTATAATATAACATATTATAATTTGTACGTACGAATTTTTCAAGATGTGTACCTGTTGTATTTTGTACTAAAATTGGTTCTATAACATATTGACGGATTTACACAACAAAAATCGAAATTACATGTTATTATAGTGAAAATATGGTTTATACTAACATATTCCGTTATATTTAAATTAACTTGTTTTCTTTTTTAATACTATTGGGTTTACCTAATGTAATTTGCACTTACGTTTTAATCAACAAATACAATAAAACAATAAAGTATATTTTAAATGATTTTATTATATATCAAGTAGAATAATAAACTAATGAAATATATTATAATATATATCTACAGAAAAAAAAATAAAGGTATATAAATATATTTATTTTATTGAATTTCTAATCCCATTCCACGCATGATATAAGCAATTCATAATAATTATTAATTATCATTATGACAATATCATTATATTACAAAATATAATATTTTAATACATTTATGTAGTTATATCTAATATACAAATAATAATAAATAAAATCTAACAGGTATTTCTAATAAATAAAATTACTTTTTTAAAAGTTAGAAAAATGATTTTTTAAAGGTTAAACACTATTCGATTTGAACGAACTCGCGTTTTAAAAATTCATATTTACAAAAAAATTAAATTTCTGCATTTAAATATGAGCATTCACATCACAGTGAAAAACATCTGTTTACATGAGAACCGATAAGATCGTATTGATTTAATTTTATATGATCGATCGCATATACATATTAAAAAAAAGATGATACTCCAGCCGCAGGGATACAGGTGTGCAAATCATAGTGTTTAATTTTAATTAGAATTATTGAATGCAATGATAAACCATTGCATTCGAAAAAATGATTCTGAGCTAAGTTCAGTCAGATAATGTAATTAATTAAAATTTTGACATTTTTTATTAAATATTTAAAACGCAAAATGTTATCACACATAAAGTAGGTATATATAAATGAACCCTCTATTCAATTTTCAAGTCTCTAAGTTCAATATAGATGCTCTGATGCTCATAAAATCCCTTGTCACCTAAATCCCCATATCTGACAGAACTTCGCTCAAAATACTTTTTTCGAATGCAATGGTTTATCATTGCATTCAAATTCTTATTAAAATTAAACACTATGATTTGCACACCTGTATCACTGCGGCAAGAGTATCAACTCTTTTTTTATATATATATATATGTATACCTATATACTTTAAACAGCTATAAAAAAAAAAATCGTAAATGTAAAAATTCACAATTAATTGGAACTGAGTTAAGTAAAATGTATTTATGCTTCAATATAATTTTGTCAATTGATAAAAAAAATTGAGTCTTGAGATTTTCCTAATATTTTGGAAATCCGTTAAGATATATATCAGTATGCTTCAATAATATTTTTCTTTTTGTCTTTTCTATTAATTTTATTGTAAAAGTATTGAGAAATAATAAGAAGAATATTTGTATGGATTCTAAAATTTTCATATAAATTAAAAATATCAACTTTAAACAGATATAAAAAAAAATTTAGACTTGGGATCTTTCTTATCTTTTGATATCATGTTGAGTAATATTATTAAGTATACTTCAGTAAAATTTTTAGACTATAAAACCCAAAACTGCCAATTTTATCAAACATTATATCCACAAAAATAAGAATTTTATGAAATATTCAAAGTCTTATTATGTTTTGTAGAAAAATGAACCACATATATATTCCAAAATTTTACCACATATATATAGTACCTATGTAAACGCCCAATAAAATTTTCAAGTCTCTAACTTCAAAATTGCCCGAGTTATCGTCAAATATTGAAATCGAATTCGTCGAAATATCAATTTTTGTGAATAATGACGTTTTTCATTTTTTCGTCATTTTTTCGTCATTCTTCCTACTGCTTAAGGTCAATTTTGAGAAATTCGAAAAATGACCTAAATAAAGTACCAACTACATCCACTTTGTAACCGGAAACACATGCTATTCGTGAAAATCGGAGATTGTGAATTTCGGATAGTAAAAGTGTCTACAGCTGCTCAACAGACATAAAAAAAAAAAAAAAAAAAAAAAAAAAAAAAAAAAAAAAAAAAAAAAAGAAAAAAAAATAAAAAAAGACGCACATCAATGTAATATTAATACATTCTTCGCTTCGTTTAGAATCTAAAAGTTTGTGTTTAGTACTGAAGATGATAACATCGTTGTCGAAATACGTATTTACTAAAATAATAAAGTACATTTTTTGTGGACTTGGTATTTTATTTATTTAAGTATTAAATGTGTTTAAATGATACTATTCACACGCGCGTGCGAGGTATTGGGGATCGCTAGAAAGTTAGGTTATCCAAAGATATTATATTTTTTTATTCCTTTTATTTATTCCATAAATTATAAATAATAGTATCAATATTCGATTTCAGAATTGCTAATTTTAATACAATATAGAAAAATCTATAATTAAATTAAAAAACTAAGAATATTATTAAGAAAGTTCAAATACCAAAATTCAAAGCAAATACAAATATGAGCACGAAAATAATTTGTGAAAATAAAAAGCGATTTATTTGTGTATTTACACACATTTAAATCGCAGTATAAAACGGCCTTGAAAATGTAAAATTAAATATATTTAATTCCTTTCCAATTTTAACTTTAATAATTATTAAATACTATAAAATAATTAAACTCGACATACGTGTAAAATATAATTATTATTTTATTACCTAGTTAATATTTTATTGTTTATTTGCGTCAATACAAGTATACAAATTGTCAATTATATGATAGAATAAAATTAAAAATATTTAAAAGTACTTCAATATTTGTTTTGTTATTGTCTATTGACAATTATATCATATTTGTTATTTTTTGATTAAACAAAGGTTTCAACGCACTTAATGATAATAGGTATTCCTATTAATAATGCAATTATAATATGTTAAAATTAAGTATTTTTATTAATTATATAATTATTATATAATAAATTTCCAAAACTAATTATTTAATACCTACTAGAATAATTTATCATACAGATAACAAATTTATTTTATGGAGTTCACAATAAAGAAATGTACTCTTACTTTGATAATATACCCTTGACAAATATTTTTCATTTCATTATAATAATATATGACTATTATAGTCACGAACATTTTAAATTTAATAGTTCCTATATAGAGTTGTTTAAAGTATCCTTTGGAACCTTAAAATATATTACATAATATATTATTTAAATGTATCGCTGGTCATTTGTATACTCGTACTTAACAAATATTTCAAATGTAATCACTAATTTATATAAATACAAATATATAGTAATAGAATATAGTTTAATCTATGACAAAATAGATGTATACGTCAGCAACATTTCTAGTTTTTAATCATGTTCACGCATTCCCCTCACCTCGTTTAATTTTGTAACGAAAGCTTTTCAACTGTTTACATTGGACGAAATATCAACATTTATTCTTGAAAGTATGCTAGGCCGTGAACATAGGAGATCAGACATATACTACGATATTCTCTAGTCGCCAGATTACCGAAAAGCCTACGTCATAATATCATTGAAAACGGCGTATATTACAGAATTTCTGTCATGCCTCTTTATGGTTTGATCATAATATTTTTTTCATTATTCTAGTTAATATTTAAATAAAATTTGTAGGTTCATATGATTTTTAATTAATTAGATTATTTAAACTTTACGTAGGTTCAAGTTACACTTACACATTATCTCTATATCTATTTTAGAAATCATACATTTATCAATTTACAATATTTAGTAATTTAAGTTTTAATATATAAAATTAAAATTAATCATAATAAAACTAATAATTATTAATAATTTTTGTTTTTAACTTAAATATAAATAAAAAGACTAATATTAACTAATATTGATTTTTTTTTTTTTTTTTTTTTTTTGTACACACTACAGAGTCAAATTAAAATATTTAAAAACCTACTACGATGTAACCTATATCTACATAAAAATTGTTTATTAATATTATATTATTTTAAATTTAATTTATAAATAAATAAATTAAAAATATTATTTATAAAGAATAATAATGAATTAGTGTGTCAAGAGTCAAGACACACCTCGATTTTACTTTCTACTAATTACGAATAATTATAAAGAATAAAACAATACAAATTTTCAATTCTAATACATCACAAATAAAATAATACATTTTTATTTTTATCAAATATGGTATAATTAGTCATAATACGCGTCTTATATTGAAACAACTATAACATTTTTTATTGTATTTGTAAGTTCTAACCGAGGTTCTAACTTTACAGGTAAGTAAGTACAATTTTTAATAAAATACATATATGATTAAAACATAACAATTAGTAATTACAATAAATTTTATATTTTTAAATCAAGTTATATAGTTTCAAAACAATTCATTAATTTATATAAAAAAAATATTAAGATTTAATAAAATCAAAATTACTGCTGAATGATAGTTAAAAAAATTATTCAAAATTTAAAACTAAATATTATTTATTTAAGCATTTTAATAAATTATTATAAATTTAAACCAGCGGTTTCCAACATGTGGATAATTACCCCCAAGAGGTAAAAATCGAACATTTTGAGGAGTTAGGCAAAATTGATTTTTGTTTTAATTGTATATACCATGGCACTATGCATTATTAACTCAGTATCCATCGTATGTACTACGTACGTTTAATATATAGTATTGTAATAAATTAATAATATAATTGAAGTTAAGGGGAACGGAAACTATTTTATTCTTCCTATGTTCACGCGGTCTACACTGGACGGATTTTGAATTTTTTTTTTTTTTTTTTTTTGTTAGATAGAGTAATACATTCTCCAGGGTGTCTAGTAGCTCGATTTTCATTTTTTTTTTTTTTAGTATATAATATAAAATAAAATAATTGAAAAATGTTAAATTTAAAAAAAAAAATTTAACATCAAAAGATTAATTTGAGTGTATAAAATTCAAAAATTTAGTAACTAGCCACCCTGGATAATGCATTCCTCTATCTAACAAAAAAAAAAAAAAATTCAAAATCCGTCCAGTGTAGATCGCGTAAATAGTAATCGCGTTTTAGCGTTATTAACACAGGAAGAATAAAATCGTTTCCGTTCCCCCTTAATAATCTGGAGATTATCTAATGGCATAATGACACTGATAATTTCATTATCTACAATATTTTATTTTTACTACTGTGCCAGAAATAAACATTGTAGAGGGTATTTGAATATATTAAACCCCCCGATTTATAGATAATAGTTTCAAAAAGATCTGGAAATGGGAACCACTGATTTAAACAATAAGTACAACCTGAGTGTTGATCTTGTATTATTGTAGAGTTATAGGTAATAGAAAAATGTAATATCTATAATTATTAATATAGGATTTTGAACAAGGATAAAAGGGCGTATTTAATATTTTGGGTGGAAAATTCCATGTCAAGAATCGATATATTCCTATTAAAGCAAGTTTGCGTGCAGTGGTCCCACGCCCCGAAACCGTCACTTCCCTTTTCGAGTAAAACCTGAACTTTTCTTTATAAATTATTATGATAATTTGTTTATTCTTTATATCATAAAATTATATTATAATTAAGACTTAATAATAATTAATATATAATATTATTTTGCACAATTGTAATTTATTATTTGACTTATATTAATTATAATATACTTTAAAACTAACTTCTTTATATTTATGTTTTGCTTATCCATTATCCATAATACAATAAATTATAATACTTATTGATAAAACATTATTTTTTTTAAAAAATATGGTATATATTATGTAATTTTGTAAATTGCCTAGAAAATGTAATAGTACTCTAATAGCTAATAAATTATACTTGGAAAAACGTTTATGATTATAATGGTTAATTAAAAGAGTTGATACTGCAGTGAAAGAAATAGGTACAGATCTAAAGAGGATAGCGTTGAATTTTGTTAAAATTTCAATACAATGATAAATCATTACATTCGGAAATACGATTTTGAGCGCGAAGTTCATCAGATAATATATGGCATATGTATTGATTAAAATTTTTACATTTATTAGTCTCTAATTCTCTATAGAGATGTATACATTTAATATAAATGCCCGTTAATCCACTAAATGAGTCACCAAATAACCAAATTTGACAATACTTCGCACAGAATCATTTTTCAAAAGTAATGATTTATCATTGCATTCAAAATTTAATCAAAATTCAAAACTATCTTAGACCTTTATCTCTTCCACTCTCTAACTCTCTTCCTTTAAACAGCATTTTAAAAAAAAAAAAAAAAAAAAATCATTAATATAATAATATTCACAATTTTTGAAACTGAGTTAAGTAATATGTATTTGAGTTTCAATAAAATTTTCGAAATTTTTTCAAAATGTTTTCTTAATTTTATTAACACATTATTGTAAAATATTGAGAAATAATAATAAGAATCCGCTTAAATAGCATAAATATCGATTTCACTAAAATTTCAACTTAAAACACCTATAAAAAAGAATTGAGATTTGGGATTTTTCTAATTTTTTGATATCATGTTAAGTATTAAGTACGTAGGTAAGTATACTTCAGTAAAATTTCCAGACCTTAAAACACAAAGACAAAATTTCCAATTTTATTAAAAACTATATTGATAAAAATGAGAATTTTAGAAAATATTCAAAGATCTATATTTTGTAGAAAAATTAAAGTAACTGTTCCAAAATTTTATTACATATAGGTATATATACACTATACAAGTACCTCCTATGTGAACACCCAAAAATTTCATATCTCTAAAGTTCAAATTTGTCTGATTTATCGTGAAATATTGAAATCGAATTCGACAAAATTTCAGTTTTCATGTAAAACTGTTTGTTATTAATGTCTTAATGGGATAAGTATTGATATTGATATATTATATGTTTATTATAATTTAAATCATAATCGAAAAACGTTTATTTTACGTTTTTTATTATAAAAACTCAATTAAAGTAGATATCTATATGTCTGCTGAATTTTTATCATAGAGATTATGTTTATACTCCAAAAATTCTACTTTTATTCTTTAAGTATAGGCAAACTTCTACTCTTTAATGAAACGTAAACGGTATACCCAAGACAATTTTTTCCAATAAACCACTGAATATGTATTATAATAAAGAACAATAATAATATATAACTGGTGGTAGATAATAGGTAGGTACATAATTAATTGGATAACAAGTAATGACATTATGACATGTAAGTTAATATTTATATATGAGATATAACTATATAGTAACATTGGCGTATCTAGGATGTTTTCACGGGGGGGGGGGGGTATACAAATATTTTGGGTAGTGAAAGTGTTTTCAGACATAAAAACAAAAAAAACAAAAAGAAAAAACTAAATATATCAATTTTGAACAGCTTTAAAAAAAAATTGAGACTAGAAGTTTTTCTAATATTTTGATATGATGTTAAGTAATATATTAAATACCACAGTAAAATTTTCAATGCCCAAAATTGTCAATTTTATCAAACATTTTATACATAAAAACGAGAATTTTACGAAAAATTCAAAGTCTTATATTTTGTAGAAAAATTAACCAAACGGTTCCAAAATTTTACCACATACATATAGTAACTATGTGAATACCCAAAAAAAAAATTTCAAGCCTCTATCTTCAAAATTGCTTGAGTTATCGTGAAATATTGAAATTGAATTCATCAAAATTTAAGTTTTCGTGAAAATGCCATTTTTCCTACCTTTTAGGGTCAATTTTGAGAAATTTGAAAAATGACCTAAATAAAGTCAGACTACATCCATTTTCCAACCGGAAACATATATGCTATTCGTTAAAAACGGATATAAAATCGTAGTAAAAGTGTTAGACATAAAAAAGAAAAAGAAAAAAAAGACACACATCATTGTAAAACCAATACATTCTTCGTTTCGCTTTGAATCTTAAAAATATTTGATTATTTTGTCGTGGTTCATATTACAAAAATATAATCACAATATTCACAATCCTTTATTTTAACCTCCGGCTAGGTTAAGTCTATGGAGGGGGTACGACCCCCATCCCCATATCCCCCCGTAAATCCGCCACTCTATAGTAGTATATACTAATTTAATGAATAACCCCCCTTTACAAATTTCTGGCTACGCCACTGGTTTTATTCTTTACTTTAAATTATAAATTATAAAAGATGTCCGGTTATTGATACAAATTAGAAGTAGAAATATGTATCTACATTTGATACTTATATTTTTTACTTGAGTAATACCTAATATAATTAATCAAAATTCTTTACAGTATGCACGCAATTTTATTTATATAAATACGAATAATTTATCAATATTTAAATGCGTTACTTAATACGTTTAATATTATTATTAAAAATATCGATTTTATTAAAATTTCAACTTTAAACTATAAAAAAAAAATTGAGATTTGAAATTTTTCTAACATTTCGGAACTATGTTAATTAATATTGATTTCGACCAAATTTCGGTGTTCGTATTTTTGTCATATTTTGGTCATTTTTTCTATCTCACAGGGTCAGTTTTGAGAAATTCGAATAATGACCTTAATAAAGTTCCAACTACATCTAATTTACAACCGATACATATGATGGTATTCGTGAAAATTGGAGCATATTTCGGGTAAAAAAAGTGTCTTTTGACATGGAAAAAAACCCATCATTGTACGAGTAAAACCAATACATTATTCGCTTCCCTCAAAATCTACAAAACCAAAATATGTAAATAGTGAGAGTTGATAGGTGGTATTGATTGAAATATTTAAACAATTGGTATATAAGTCATTAAAAACACAAAATTATAATACTAATAGTTTGCCATATTGATTATTAGTATTTGTCGAGGTATTTGTGCACAAACTAACAAATTTTATATTGTTGATATTTATTTCATCAATATTGAATTAATTAAAACATTTATTATCTTTTAAATTCTTCAATTATAAATTATATTAAACTACAGTTAAAAATATATTTTAATTACCTATAGTGCAATTTATTACATGAGTATGAATAATCTATATATACTATTTAAAAACAATGAAACATAAATTCTATTCCTTCATAAGTAGATATATAAGTAATACATTGTCTATTGATATGTCATTTTAATACGTTTATATTTAATTAATATTATTTTTTCTAATTTTAGAAGTTTATCACTGAATTTTGCAAATATTATTTCGTAAAATATTCATAGAAGACCAAAATAAAATTTAATTAACATCAAGATTACATTAATATTTAACTTCTGAGCAAATTTAGAAATATATTAAATTTGTAAAGATTGTTCCAAATTTAAAAAGTTGAGTTGATGTTGATACTAGTGCGAGTAAAATAAAGCTATGGAGAAGATAGTGCGTTATGTTTTGATTAAGATTTGAATGCAATGAGAAATCATCCCATTCGAACAAACGATTCTGAGCGGATTTCAATCAGTTAATATAGGTACTGATTATAAATTATTGATTAAAATTTTCACATATTTATTAAAATTCATACCTCGATTCATATTTACTAAATTTAGATATCAACTCAAGAGTTCCAAAAATTTCATCACGTATATAAAGATAATAGATAAAGTACATAAGATGTGCTCACCCAATAAAATTTGCAAGTCTCATAAATTCAATATTTCCTAAGTTATCGTAGAATATAAAAATTAGTCAAAATTAGTTACGATAAATATAACCGAAATATCATAATTTTATAGTAGTTTTATTCTTTTTCTGAGTTTTTAACAATTTTTTTTAAATATTAATCAACTAGTTTACTCGTCTATATTATACTACCGACTTGTTCATTAGTCAGTTATTCGACGTAAATACCGATCACCTATGAAATATGGGCCCATAAAATCCCCTAAATACTCTTATCTGACTAAACGTTGCTCAGAATTATTTTTTCGAATGCGATAATTTATCATTATTCAATGTAATGACATTCAAATTTTAATCAAAATACAACACTATCCTATCCACAGCTGTACCTTATAACCCACACCATTATCAACCATTTTTTTTCAATTTTAAACTTTAAACAACTATATATAAAGAAAATGGCAATTGCAATACACACAACATATTGGAACTAAGGTATATGCCGTAATGCTTTAATAAAATGTGTAAACCTTTAAACCCAAAATTGTCAATTTTATTAAACATTATTGAGAAAATATTGAGAAATAATAAGTAGAATCCATAGAAACATGATACGTGATCGATTTTACTAAAAATTTCAACTTTAAAGAACTAAGTACTTATAAAAAAATTGAATTTTGATATTTTTATAATATTTTGGAACTAAGTTATAATAATATATGATTATATTTCAATAAAAATTTTCAGATTTAGATAATAACATAAATAAAGTATCAACTACTACTAACTAACTACATCCACTTTCCTATCGAAATCGGAATCACTATTTGTAATAATCGGAGCATTATTTCTAGTCAAAAAGTGCTTTCAGACAGAAAACAAGACATTATACCATTTAAAAAAAATTCAAATACTTATATACAAATATATATACGTAATAGGTACACTAAAATATATCTCACGACTTAATATACCCAAGTATTTTTTTATTATTATTATGTATATTATTATATAGATATACACAGATATGGATTGCGTATATTCTAAATTAAACTGTACAATTTGAAATGCTAACATCTAATAAGAGAACAAATCGTAGGGACTAAGAAAGTATCTGTGTGTTAGAGAGATAAACACCTAAAATTATAGAAATAATATGATAATCATCTATGTGTATGCGTGTTTATCTTTACTTAAAAGTTAGTATTAATATTTATTTAAGACTCAATTATAAACGATTAAAAATTAGATATTTACCAATACAATTTTATTCTAATATCATCTTTATTTACAAAAATTATATTGAGAAAAAAATTATAAAATAAAAGTAAATTGAGTCAATTAGAATTTTATTTTTCACAGATTTTGATATTTTTGGTCATAATTAATTAATATACAAGTTTTTAAAGGTTTGAAATTTGAGTAACAGCTAATAATTAATATACATTATTGAATAATTTAGTAATAGAACACTTTTTTATAAAAGTATTCATTAATAATATATATATATATATATATGTGTGTATTAATAAATAATGACTTGTAGTAATACAAATTTTCATACTTAGATATGTACCTAATAATAAACTAATATTATATAATTTATACTTATTGACTATCGAGTAATTAAAGCCATCATTATTTTTGAAATTACTTGGAGAAATTAATTAGATTTAGACTACCTATGCATTAATATATAATATAATAGTTATTGCATTACATATTTTGAAAAAACTCACCCAAAATAAGATGTCTATATAAAGTATTTCTACTTTGATCTTGGCATAAAACATAAGAGTAATTGACAATTGACGGAACCATATTAAACAATGATAGGCACAAATGTACAATATAATTTAATTAATATACCCAAAGAGAAACATTCAAGTTTTTCTGAAAAAAAAAAAATGTATATATATATTATATATTATTAAATATACCTAATATTATTTTATAATATAAAATTATAAATTTATAATAATATAAAAAAACGTATGTTAAATATCTTAATGAAAAAAATTATTCAATATTACATTATTGCGTAATACCTGTGTAAAATTTAAATTGTTAAATTTATAAGTAAATTCATAATTATATTATACCCAAGTGTCCAAAATAATATTTTAAGACTTTATAACACATTTAATGAAATAAATATTATTAATTAACAGATTAAAATGTATTAGAATATAAGATAATCTAGATATTTATTTGTGAGCTACTTAATTAAAATAAAAACTAACTAAAAAAATATTACTATTTTCAGATATTTGTTACATAAACAATTAAATTATATTATTTAAGTAATAACTTTGCATCTATACATAGGTATATACTTATTATGTAAAGTTCAAAATGTACATATTGTGAACGATAAACTATAAATGTTAATTAAAATGCTTCTATTTTTTATTAAGTATTTAATTTGTAGGTTATTAGGCTATTAACCTAACTATTTTAATTAAAATGTAATTTTTATGCTTATGATTCTGAATATTATATTATACAAGATTTTTATGAGTACATTAAAAGGGGATCAGAAAATAAGGCCAAGGAAAAAAAATCCACGGAAGAAAACCCCCTAAAACTTATTTTCTTATTATTTTATACATGGTGAAGGATATATTTTTTTAGTAGTCATATTATACATTACAATGTAGAACAATATTAATTTATTATTATAAGCACTTCATAACTGATATTTTTGGTGTAAAAAATCATTGCACTTGAAAAATTTATTCCAAGTAAAGTTCATTCTTTTTTCCTATTTTAAAACTTAAACTGCTATAAAAATAAAAATAAAATTGATAAATATACACAACATTTTGAATTAGGTAGTCTATTTCTTTCTCATAGAACAAGAACTAATATACTACTAAATTTACTATTGAATTGAATTTTATAATATTGTTGTCGTATTTGGAGAATATTTTAAATTAAAATCGAATTTTATATATTTTTTTATGGTACATTATTTAATTTCGCTGAATAATGAATAAAATATCAAAACATTATTACTATTATCATTTTATACCCAATGGCCAATGGGTAAAACGAATAAATAATAATCAATAGGTAACTAGTAATTACCTAAATTATTAATTAATAATTAAAGTGGCGTTTATAGTTTAAGTATTGACTTGTGGATAATATATTTAAATAAATAAAAACCCAAATCCACAAAAAATTTTTTGTGGATTTGGGTTTTTATTTATTTAAATTAAAGTGGCGTTTTAAATATAATATATTGTTTACAACACTCAACACTGATAATACATATTATTAGACACGTAATTTATAAATATTAAATGTAGTCACTCTGTTTTATGACTCATTTAATATAATTATGCATAAACTTATAATAAACATGATTACTGATTAGTCATTGGGACTTTGTCAATTTAACTGAGCGGCGTATAAATGAAAATAACAAATAGTCAGATTTTATGTCAATTTTTATTTTTATTGACCAACAACCGAATGGATTAACTTACGGATCGAACTCTAAATTCCGTCATTAAGTAGTGTATCTCCAAATCATCATGTTTACATACATTTGTAACACCGATAAGTATTAAGTAGTCGATAACGTTATATTTGGGTCAATATATTTCAGAAAACTTGTATTATTATTGTTGAATATTAAACACTGTAGAACATTGCTCGATTGCGGTGTACATTATTATATAGGTAATAACAAGGTCGACACATAAATACATAATTATAAACGATGACTAAAAAAAATTTAAACTAAATAATAGCCATTTAATTTAGTTGGAAAATATTATTACAATTAACAATATTTATAACAAATCTACAATATATTATTATTATTATACACTGACCAAATATGGGGCAATGGGCACTGTACGAAAAGCAAACTGTAATCCCGTACATAGATAGTAGATACTATAGATAGTCTTTGATAATTTGATATAGATGTGAGATGTTAGATAATAACTGTGATTACTGGAATACTGATTCATGATTATAATTGAATCTGACCGGCCTGAATATTACTCCGAGAACCAGACCGATATCTAAATCCGCATTCCACGGCTAAAAATAAAAAATAAATTATTTTCACTATTACCATTCATTAGGTGAATAATTACTGATAATATACCAATAGATAGCGTAATGGTGTAATGATTCATGAATTCACGATCAACAAATGAAAAGTCTTTTAAATACAACAGAAATGCTGAAAAGGTATATATAATTTATAATGAATTTATTAGTAGGAAAGAAAATACTTGAAGTAATAAATTATCACAAATTAGATCTTGGATTTGATAAATTATCTGCTTTAAAATACTAAATTAAATAATAGGTAGGTACTATAGCATACGAGTATAACAATATATTATAATATTAATTAATATTGAATCACAATATATTTATATTAATAAAGGAAAATGTATACTTGGTTAATTAAAAATAATTATATTGGTTCTTTAATATTATAAGAAATTGTAATTATATTTTATATTATATTTAAAAATATTAGGTATAAAAAATTAATTTAAATATTTTTTTATGAAAATTTAAATTTTATAATTGGAGATAATTAAAAAATATTTTCAAACAATATGTAAATATTATTTATTGAATAGGTACACAAATATATGGTTGAATTTTATGTTAAGTCCTTTTTTGAAGTTTTTAACTTAAATACTAACGATTGCTCACGGTTTAAATCTAAAATTCGAAATGGAGCTGCTGGCACCCTTCAAAAATAAATAACCCTAAATAATATAAAATGGATGAGAGTACTAACGAAAATAATTTGTGCACTAACGAAATACTAAAAATTAATATGAGTTTTGACCGAAATGGGGGTGCTGGCACCACCGTGCATAATTTAGTGATAGACTAAAAGGGATGAGAGCAATAACGAAAATAGTTAGTGCACTAAGGCCGCTGCCACACCATGCGTTTTGGCGGGTCCGGGTAAAACGCATCCCGTCAACCGGAATAACAACTTGCATTATTTTATTTCTAATTATAGATGTCACACCAGGTCACACCTATCGGGTTGTTATCGGGCAATGCAAGTTGTTATTCCGGTCGACGGGATGCGTTTTACCCGGACCCGCCAAAACGCATCGTGTGGCAGAGGCCTAACGAAATACTAACGATTGATCCATATTTGAAATTAAAATTCGAAATATTCGTAGGTATTTGTTGTAATTTAAAAATATAATTGTTGGTACCTATATGAAAAATGAAAATACACTATTATATGTATATATATTATATAAGCTATATATTTATATGTATTATGTAATATATATATATGCAATATGCTATATACATAAGAAGTTCATTTATGCACTCGTACAATAAATTAAATTTAAAAATTCATCCATTTTTTAAATTTATGGAATTTCGATTTAAACAATAGGTAAAATGAGTATGTTAATCATTAAAATTACTTCTTAAGCATGGTAGTTCCTAACCTTTTTAAAATGCTATATTATAAAATATTGTCTTTTCTCAAACAAAAGTCTCGTTTATGAATCGCATTTAAGTCATAAGTATAACTTAAGTAATTCTTATTCTTAAGAATTGATTATGAATACGGCCCTACAAGTTTTAACTTAAAAAGTTTGTATATATTCACAGGTTAGGTTATATTTTCATACACAGATACATTGAGAGTACTACGTAAGTACCTATGGAATATGCATCCAACATTCTAATTCTAACATGACACACGAATACTCGATCCAACTTTGGTTACAATGTTCATCCAACGTTTGATGCATCGTGTAACACCGGCTGTCCGGCTTTAGTATAAGCATAGATTAAATAGTATTATTTAATCTATGGTATAAGGAAAAACAATATCATTAACATAATATTATAATAACATTGTTATTTTGGATATTGTAACCATTAAAAGAAACAATCAATAGAATAATTAATTTATAATCTTAATTATTATATTTAATAATATTAATATTTTAAGATAATTGTAATTTGTAATCCTGTTTAAGTGTAACATTTATTATTGTTAAACACTTGAAAGTCTAAGGTCTAGCCAGTAGCCACACTATAACAGTTACAAAGTAACAACTGGCCAGTTCCGCCTTTCGGTCATCGCCATTGACAAATGATTAATCGCTGATTTATTAATTATAATTACTCGATAACGAATTAACAATTATTAATTGTAGTAAAAGTAATCATTATTCAATAGGATTAATTAATTTAATGAAACATACCGTTTTTTCACTTTGTTTTACTTCGTTTGTGGTTCTGTCCTACGTGTTGTGTCATATAAAACGATGCAAAAAAACATTTGATAGCTTTATTAATAAGTAATACTGACTACTTATTTTCTTTGTTATGAAATATCAATGTTTAAACTTTTTTTAACAAGTGTTCAAACATGACTTCTATGAAAGCGATAAAATAAAATGTATAATAAATACAATAAATTATACACTCAATGCTTGGTAGTTGTTAACAATCAATAAGTACAAGGTACAACTAATAATAATATAATATTTTAAGTACTCAATTATCAGAATTTCAATTGGCAATAAATATTATAATATAAATTAAATTATTCATATAGCCTCCTGGATAGTATTCAATACTTATAGAATAATATTCTATAAACAAAAACATATAATTTCAAACAGTACCGAAAACTTGTTGATTGTCTGTAAATTTCCAAAAGTAAAATATAAGTACAATTCATTTTAAAATAGTACCGATAAATTGAATAGAAAAATATGTAAACATACACATAATAATATTGTGTCATTATCGTAGCAAGTGTAAATGTTAAAATTATTTTTCTATTAATAAAATATTTATTAATATTAATATTATTATAAAAAAATTAATATTTTAATAACCTGAATGTTAAGTAAAATAATATGTAAAGTAACATTTAAGATGAAATTATAATTAAAAATTTAAAAAAAAATAATGTACTAAAATAAAATATATCTACAATAAGCAAGCTACAAAAATGTGAATTAAAAAACGTATAATATCAACTGTACACTGATACAAAATATATAATATAATATGATTATGCTTTTTTTTTTTTTTAGTACCTAGTTAAAATTTGATTTTATTACTTACTTGAAAACTTGACATTATCTTTAGCTTTTAACCGTCTTTCTAGTTATAAACATACATTTAAAAGTAAAAGTCAATCTAACTTAATCATTTATTAAGTCTAGTAATATGAGGACATACTAAAAAATATAGGTGATAATAGTGTTCTAATATCTACATTTCATACTAAATAAACTACTCAGTTCTTCTCTACATCTTCCCATCTTTTAAAATGTCCAAATTGACTCAATCACATGCTAATAAGTTATTCAAATTTTGATAAAAATAACATGATTACTCATGAAGCTTATATTAACCAATTATTGTGTAGTTTAAAAAATTATGATAGCTACCTTAGTCAAAACACCATAAATTAATATAATAAGTAACTAGAAATCAAATGTATACCTCATTGTCAGAATGTACATTCAAAGTTAAGTGCATAGGTGTGCGCAGATTTCAAATTCAGAGGCAGTAGAAAATAAATTCGGTCCATAATTTCATTTATTTTACAGTTAATTTTATTAGTATCACAATTATTATATTGTATCGTGTGTTATTAAAAACTATTCCATTGATTAAAATTAATTTTTTTACAATTAAATATAATTTAGGTATGGAAATTTAATTTATCAACATTTAAAATTAATATTTAGTGACCAAAAAAGAATCAGGGGCAGCATTTGCTGCATCTACTACCCTCGTGCGCACACCAATAGGTTAAGACCACTTATTAATACCATTTATACAATATAACAATATATGGATATTCAATATATAACAATATACTCTTTTTTATAATTAGTTAATGTAATTATTAACAATTACAATGGCAAATTGAGTAAAGGTTCACCTTTTAAAATAATATAATTATTTTAAAAAAATTGAATATTTTTATCACTTTGGCTAACAAAATTAGTATTTGTAATACTAACTGAAAAACACATTAGCGAACAGAATAACTATTTTATATTTATAGCCTACACCCCATTTAAATGTAATAATTAAACGTTTGAAAAATATGTATATTTATTATTCTATAAATACAATATTTAAAAGAATAAATAAATATTATGTGCTACATTTATTTATATTTATACATTAATAATAAAGATATTTACTTTTATCATACAAATTTATGAAAAATCAATATAAATTTTTAATTTTTATAAAAATTCTAGTTTTAAAATACTACAAATTATTTTTTGTTTAAACCGTTTGATTTTCCTAACTGTAATATTATGGATTATTTAATTGGAGCTGTAGAAACGAATATATAATTATAAAATGCTATAATTATATTTTAAATGGGTAATATCAGTCCATTCACTTAGGCGATTTTAATATTTTCTTATAATTATATAATTATTGACCAGGATATTGAGTAGCAGGATATTGTGGATTGGGAGTTGTGTTAGTAGAATAATACATAACAGATGGATTTCCAGTAGGTGGCTTCATTTGTGTTGTTATTTGAGTATAACCGGATGCTGGAATTTGTGTTGAATACAAATACTGAGAATATTGAGCAGTTGGATAGGAAGCTCGCATAGTTTGCTGTGGAAAAGAAACTCCCCATTTACTTTGAGGACCTACAAAATATGTATTTTTTTTTTTTTTTTTTTTTTAATTATTTTTATGTTAATTACAGTTTTATACTAAAATATTTAAATAGCTACAAACCTTGTGGTGGTGGTATTTGTCCTCCAGAATATGGAATGTGTTGATTCATAGTTACTTGAGGTTGTCCATTATATATATTTTGAGTAATCTGAGGCTGTTGGACAGGAGGTGTTTGTCTTTGAGGTTGAGTTACAGCTACATTTTCTTGAGAAGGTTCAGCTATAATAAAGACAATATTTAAATATGAAATTGTAAATCATAACTAATTGTGATAAAAGTAAAAAAGTGCAAATTTATGAAAAATGAATTTGGAGGGCTCCGTGCAAAAACCAGGCAATTCCATTTTTCAAAACTGTTCAGGAAATGAAAAAACTGTTTTAAAAATGTTATGTTGAAAGTATAACTGGTATTTATTTAGATACAATAATGTATTATAAAAATGATACAGTGTTAAATAATTTAATTTTTATCATTTTTTTGAAGTACAATTAAATTAAGGTCTAAAATTTCTGTTTGGTAGAAAATGCTAATTTTTCACAAATTGTTGGTTGTTTTTTCCATTGCATAGGGTTAATTAATTTTGAGAAATTCAAAATAACTCAAATAAAGTACCAATTACAACCATTTTCCTATTGGAAACATATGCTATTCGTGAAAATTGGAGTATTATTTCAAGACGAAAAAATATTTTCAGAAATAAAAAAAAAATAATACATTTAATATCAATACATTTTTCGCTTCACTCAAAATCTAAAAATATTAAACTCAATGACATTTAATTTAAAAAATACATTCTAATTTGATGAAACTCCTAAAGAATAATGATTTTAATAACTATTTTGTAGCAGCTAAACAATGAATCTATACTATATTTATCTAGACTAATATTTATAAATTGTTAAAATTATTTAACTTACACTTAGAAGATTGAGGTGTTTTTGATCGTTCATCTTTAGAATTGCGAAGTGGATCAAATTCTTTAGTTACTCCATTATCTGTTAGTATTTCTGATGAAACAATATTTAATGGTACTTGTTCTAATAAAATAATAAATAGAAATATAGTTAGTTACATAAATTGTAGTTTTTAATTTAATATTTATTGTTATTACGTATAAGAGTTGGCATATTATTATTGTTTCCTTCATTGGTAACTACAATAGTATCTAATAACCATGTTACAGCATCTCGTATTTCTTCCAATTGTTTTTTTAAATCTTCAGCACTTAATTGTGATTTTATTTTACATTTATTATTCATAAATATTTGCAATTTTAATACCCTGCTTGTTTGTAAAGCAAATGATAAATCTTGACTATCAAAGACAGTAACTAAATCTCCATCTACAAATTATAATATAAAAATTATATAATAGTATAAATGTAAAAACTAATAGTTTATATTATGTACAAATCTCTATAAATTTATAATTATTTATAAATGAGCATAAATTTATATTTTTATTTAATATTTAAATAAAAGATAACATTTATTCATTTAAATAATTTAATATAATAATCTACCTTCATCTTTGTATTTAATTGTAAGATCATCATTAGCTGTTAATTTTCCATTAAATATTCGCTGCATCATTAGTAATAATTCATCATAAGTAATAGACTCATTGTGTATTAATACTTTTCTAATATCATCACCCAATTGAACCTAAGAAAAGAACAATTTATCATTTTAAATTACAAGTGACTTACATTATTCATACGAAACAAATAATAATATGAATACAATTACGAAAAATGTATTATAATTTCAATATAAATAAAATTATTATACTTTATCATTAAGAAGTTAGATTAAGTTTCCATTTCAATTTACGTACCAATAGTTTAATATCCAAATTGAACATTAATCATATTGTAAAATTAATTAACATTATAATTATGTTACTAAACTATATTAATTTAAGTATAATTGTTTTATATTAAATCTGTTATAAGAATTAATTTATAAAATAAAAAAAATAAAAATAAAAACTGAAAAATTACATAAATTGTCTAATATCATTGTCATATTCATAGTAAATATCATTAATTTTATGGTAATCTAAATCTGAACTTACAATATGTTAGAACCTATTAAATTATAAGAACACAAGTATAAACAATAAGTTTATATTAAGTAGATTAGAAGCAGAAATTTTCTATTTTTATCAAAATACATATGTAAATGAAATTTAGATGTATTTTACGTGCAACGTGCAACATTACTATTTAAGTGATGTGATAAAGAACCTGAAAACTAATTTTAATTTATATACATTAAATTAACTTTCCCATATTTTATAATTTTCTACCTATATTTTTCTAATAATTGAATAAATATAACACGAAAAACAATAATTATGTTAAAAATCAAAATTCAAAATTATCTACTAATTTTATGTGTGTTAGACAGAAAAAAATCCATTTTATAATCTTAAAAATTATAATCTATATAGGTAATAGGTTATATAAAACATTAGACAATAACATTTTATACACTTCGAAACAAAAATAATAATCTTTTCTTGACAAAAATTTTTATTTTTTAAAGATAAAATGATTTATAAATTATTGGAGTTTACCAAAGCGTTATAAACATACCTTAATTATAACTTTGCCCACCAAGTCTATGGGTTGAAAAGTGGACTTGTCCGATGCCAAATTAGTTGACATTATTAAAAAAGTCTATGTATAATATTATTTCTAAACAAACATAAAATATATAAATATTAATATAATTATTTTATTTAACAATAAAAATTACTAATTATGGACACTATAAAAAACAATTAAAAAATCTTAATTTTTTTTAATAGATACATACCTTTACGCAAAAAATCGATGGATTTAAAAAGCAAAATTGCAAGAAAAAACCAACAATTATTTTATAAATCTACTAAAAATTAAAAAAAATTAAAGTGGAACAAACGTCTATCAATAAAACAAGTAAAAAACAACTTACAACAAAGAAAATCGGAATTATTAATTACGAACTTACCGACCTTACCTTTGAAACAAAAATAATCAATCATAAATAGGAATTATATAGAAATTTCATTCTTTAGGCAGTTATCATTCAGGAAGAAAACAAATATTAACATAACAACAAAACCGAAATTGACAATTTTAGTAAATGTTGGTCACACTGATAATTTTTAGTTCATCTTGAGATTTGATTGAATCACAGATATGAGTTTAGATTAAATCATAATAAATAGAATAGATTAAACTGAAAACTGAATCATTGATTCAAATATTGAATGTAAATGATTGATTTATTTTTAATTCAATATTTAATATTTATATTCTTGTCAAATGTCAATTACCAATAATTGTCATTGCTCATTGTCTTATTACCTATTATTTTGTCAATAATAATAATTGTCAATGTAATACAATCGTAAATCAAATTAAATTTAAGTGTACTTTTAGTACCTATTTAGATTTTAGTTCATAAACTTTTTCTACCTAACTTATGAGTTATAACTTATTAAACTCGCTTTACATTTGAAATTGGAATATAGGTGGTTCGATACGGATTCATTAAAGATAATTTTGTTATATACTATATCTTTTTACTTAAATACATACGAATTAATATATCTTAATTCGTGCTTTAAATATTACATTTTAAAAAATATAAGTAATCCGGTTGTACATTTACACTGTAAAGAAGTTTAGGCTATCTAGTTGTCAAATTTAAAGGCTGACCGCTCACAGAAAAAACAAAATCTTTTTATTATGACTATAATGTAATGATAAATAAAATAAAATTCAGTCAAAAACTTGGGGGTGTTACAATTATTTACCAAAAGTTGACTCGTAAATTCTCCCGCCCCTCACCGCAACATAAACGGAATATTTTAGATTTCGAGGGAAGTGAAAAATATATTGGTTTTACAATGATGTATATCTTTTTTGTTTGTTTTATATTTTTTATGTCTGAAGACCCTTTTTACACAAAATAATGCTACGATTTTCACGAATAGCATATGTTTCCAACTGCAGAGTGGATGTAGTTGGTACATTATTTAGGTTATTTTTCGAATTTCTCAAAATTGACTCTATGTGATAGGAAAACAACAAAAATACATTTTTCACAAAAACTAAAATGTTAACGAAATCAATTTCAATATTTCATGATAACTCAGGCGGACTTGACAATTTTATTGGATGTTCACATTATTAAATATCGATATTTGGGATTTTTCTAATTTTTTTGTAATAGGTATATTATATTTAATATGTGAAATGTGATTATACTTCAGTAAAATTTTCAGACCTTTAA
This sequence comes from Tetraneura akinire, assembly GCA_021307375.1. Lineage (NCBI taxonomy): Eukaryota > Metazoa > Arthropoda > Insecta > Hemiptera > Aphididae > Tetraneura > Tetraneura akinire. The sequence goes on along the minus strand of JAIUCT010000133.1, from coordinate 1,079,782 downwards.
ACTCAAAATTACCAATTTTATTAAACAATATAGAGCTAAAAACAAAAATTTTAGGACATATTCAAAAGGTTATACCTATTTTCTCAAATAAAAAACGTAACCTTTCCAAAATTGTATTACTTATTTATAGTAGATACCTCTATGTCCTATGTGAACAACCGATAAAATTTTCATGTCTCTAACTTCAAAATCGCCCGAGTTATCGTGAAATATGAAATCGAATTCGTCAAAATTTCAGTTTTCGTCGTTTTTTCTACCGCTTACGGTCAATTTTGAAAAATTAAAAAAATTACCTAAATAAAGTACCAACCACATCCACTTTCCTACCGGAGACATATCCTATTCGTGATAATCGGAGCATTATTTCGGGTAGTAAAAAAAGTGTCTTCATACTTAAAGAAAAAAAAACCAAAAAAAAAAAAGACACACATCATTGTAACTTTGTAAGACCAATACATTCTTCGCTTCGCTCAGATCTCAGAATCTAAAATGTAGTATGTACTGTACAGATTACATAGATAGGTATGTAATTTTTTGAAAAACGATTTCCACGGAATCGTTTCCTTTTTAATGTTTTTTTTTTTTTTTTTATAAAATTATAATAATAATATAATAAAATGTAACAAATAGTAATTCGACAGTCAACGATGAATAAAACACCTAACTAGACAATACTTGGTTTTATAATATGTTTATGTAAAAAATTAGGTAGGTACCTATCTATGTAATATGCAGGTATTTTATATAGTTTTAAATAGTAGGTATGTACTATGTTGCAACTTGCAATAAATACAAATTATATAATAATAAATACTATACATAATAAGTAATACCTAGGTAAGTAATAAGTAAAATATAATAACATATATAATAATAACTTTAAATTAAATTAATAAATACCTAGATTTTGATTAAATATCATTCAAAATTGTATATTTTACATTTTTACCCGATAATCCGACAAAATATTGACACTCAACATAATTGGTTTGAAACACTAGAAATTATATATTGTTTGTTGTCAGGCACGTACTCAGAATTATTTTTCACTATATTTCCATTTCCCAAAGTATAAACTATAAATATTAATTTTAATAATAAAATTAAATATATTTTTAAAATATGTCGAAGGGGAAGAGTGTTAAATTTAATCCCCTTTTAATACAGCTTTGCTCTATGCAAGATTTAAATAAAACTTTGATATTTAATAGGTAATTTAGGTAATTTCTATGCATAGGCATAAATTTCAGTGATGGGGGTTGAGGAGAGGCGATTTTTCCCTTAAAATGTTTTAGTCGATATTGCCCTTCTTCACTTTTCAAACAAGTATCAAAATTATAATAATAAATTATTATTTAACTTATCTATTTAAGTCTTATTTTGACTTTTTAGAATACAAATAATATTAATTATTATCACTATGAAAAATATAGTTGGGGATTGGGCATTCGATAAGTTTTAAAACTCAAAATTGACTATTTATATTATTATTATTTATATAAAAAAATATTTACTATTTTCGTCTTTTAATTAAAATATTTATAATTTTAAATTATATTCTTCAAAATTTATTTGTTTATAATATTGAATTGTCCAAGTCCAACTAAAATGTTGTTTGTTCAATGTCAATAACAATTGACAGTTAATTGACAATCGATAAATTTCGAATTAAAAGTTAACTTTCTATTAATTACAGTTTATGTAGATATTTATGATTTATAGTGTTTGACGTTTATGATTTATTCGTATTTAAAAAAAAATTAATTTAAGAGATAAGAATATGTATAATTTTAATTTTATTAAAAATACCGCGCTTTTTAATCAATTCCATTGGCTATAAAATAGTTTGGAACGTGGCCTTCGTTACGCATGCGCATTGCATACTTACGTGGCAGGAATAGCATCTTGTCTCTGGTCTCTGGCCTCTGCCCGTTTGACCAGTTGATTAATTGTAAAATAGTATATTATATTATTAATTAATTTTCAAAATTAAATATTAATTAGGTACTAAATAAATTTATAATGTTAAGATTTAAATACTTTTACTTACATACAACCAAATAGAAAAAATAAATTATAAGAAATAAATCAACAATTTTGGGTTGATAATATTTTTGGATAGTTTCAAACAAGTAAGAATATTATAACTGCAATAGATAAGTACTTAAATAATCATTTACACTGAAGGATGGATTGTTATTATTAAAGTATACACATTTTTAGTTGAGGAAAAATGAACAATCCTCAGCTTGTTCAAGAATATCCTCAACAGAATTATGGCGCACCTCCGACAACACAACAAAATGGTCAACATAATTCATCACCAAATAGTAAGAAACATTTTTTTGTATTTTATATAATTACTTTGTAATATACTTTATCATCCAACAGGTGTAAATAGTGAATGACAAGATTATATATTTATTTTTTTCTATTACTAGTGAACTTAAACTTCATATATTGATATTAAAATACACATTTAGATAAACTTTTGAATTTTAATTGGTATTAAATTATTAAAATATTAGTAATAAAGTAATTAGAAATATAAGGAAATATAAGGAATACAGGTTTATAAATTTTTTTGTTCCATAAATTTATTAAAATTAAAAAATAAAATAACAAGAAATTATCTACTTTAAAAAAATAATGGGTAATTATTGTAATATTTTAATTTTAATTTATTTGAAATTTAACTTTATTGATAATTTAATTTTAATTAGATTTATTTATAATATATTATATGTATTTAAATTTTTTTTGAAATTAAATTTTTAACATAGTTTTTCGTATTTATAGTTATGTTGTATTTGAATTGTAGGGAAACAATTGAATTTTTGAATACTTAGTAAATTTGTTATTTATAATTATGTAATTGTTATGTTATAGACCCGTCATTATATAATCAAACAGAAGGAAAATTAAATGATCATTTTTCTCAGCTTGGACTAAATAACGGATCTTTAATGCCATCAATTCAAAACAATACTTTCGTAAGTAATAAGTTTATTATTATTTTTAAATGATAATTTAATGATTCATATTATTTTAATATTTTAGCCTAGTAATAATAATAATTTTCCAAGTGGATCACATATAAATAATTTTCAAGGATATCCACCAACTAATTTTAATGTTGAACAAGTAAATCCTCCTAAGCAATTTTCTTCATCGGCAGATTTTGGAGGTCTTTCTAATCAAAATATACTTCCCTCAAATAATGCTATTGAAAATTCTAATGTACCATTATCTCCCTTTGCTGGAAATAGCATTCAATCAAATATTAATGATAGAATTATTAATCAAGAATCAAGAGAATTTATTAATGGTACGCCTGGTAATTTAAGTGAAGCGACAATATCTACAAAACTTAGTGAATCTAGTACAAATAATTCGAGTGTAGTTCAAAATCAATTTGGTTCTGGATTAAATTCTTTACCTCAACAAACTCAATCAGCATTTTCTGTTGTTTCACCTCAATCTCGTTCTCAAAGAGCATATTCTAGTAGTATGGGATCACAAGTTCAACAAACTAATTTTCAATCTCAGCAATCAAATCTTCCTCCACAACCATCAAAAGTTCAATATCAACAGCCAAATTTTTCATCACAATCTAATTCAACTTTACAGCAATCGGGTTTTCCACAAAAATCAAATTTATCATTGCAACAACCTAATTTATTGCCACAAAATAATCCAACATCACATGAGTCAGGGTATCCTCCACAGCCAACTTCAATATCACAGCAACAATCGGAGTTTCTTGCACAGCCAAATTCAATAAAAACGTCTAGTTTATCATCACAATCTAATCAATCATCGCAACAGTTAGGTTTTCCACAAGGAAATTCATCATCTAAACAGCAAGAGTATCCAATACAACAACCAGGTTTTCCACCACAACCAACTTCAACATCAAAGTCACCAGGCTTTCCTCTGCAATCTACTTCAATGTTGCAGCAACCAGGTTTTCCACCACAGCCCTCTTCATCTTCACAGCAACCAGGTTTTCCACCACAACCCTCTTTAACACCGCAGCAACCAGGCTTTCCACCACAACCTAATTCAACATCACTGCAACCAGGTTTTCCACCGCAATCTTCTTCAACTTCACAGCAACCAGGTTTTCCACCACAGCCCTCTTCAACACCGCAGCAGCCAGGTTTTCCACCACAACCCTCTTCAATTCCACAGCAACCAGGTTTTCCACCACAATCTTCTTCAACTTCACAGCAACCAGGTTTTCCACCACAACCCTCTTCAACACCGCAGCAGCCAGGTTTTCCACCACAACCCTCTTCAATTTCACAGCAACCAGGTTTTCCATCGCAATCTTCTTCAACTTCACAGCAACCAGGTTATCCACCACAGCCCTCTTCAAAACCGCAGCAACCAGGTTTTCCACCACAACCCTCTTCAACACCGCAGCAACCAGGTTTTCCACCACAACCCTCTTCAACACCGCAGCAACCAGGTTTTCCACCACAACCCACTTCAATGTCACAGCAACCAGGTTTTCCACCACAATCCACTTCAATGTCACAGCAACCAGGTTTTCCACCACAACCAACTCTGACAACACAGCAACCAGGTTTCCCACCACAACCCACTTCAATGTCGCAGCAACCAGGTTTTCCTCCTCCAACAAATTTAATGCGGCAACAGACAAGGTTTCCATCACAAAATGATTCACTATCACAACAACCAGGCTTTCCTCCACAACTCAATTCAACACCACAGCAGTCAGGCTTTTTACCACAACAAAATTTACTACCAAAACAACCAAGTTTTTCACCTCAATTAAATTCAACATTGCAGCAACCAGGTTTTCCACCAATGCCAAATTTAACACCACAGACACCAGGTTTTTCTCCACAATCAAATTTAACAGCTAATCAACCAGGTTTTCCACCACAGCCTAGTTTTGCATCTCAACAATCTCGACAACCTGGATATGCACAACAGCAGCAACCTAATTTTCCTCAACAACAAGATTTATCTATTCAGAACCAAAGTTTTCCACTTCAGCCTGGAAGTTTACCATCACGACAAGCTAGTATCCCACCATTACAACCTGGTTTAGCTTCTCAACAATCTGGATATTCTCAACAACATAATGGATTTCATTCTCAGCAACCTGGTTATCCACCTCAACAACCAAATTATTCTACACAACAAGCAGGTTTTAATCAAGGCACACCAGCATATATGGGTCAGCCAGCTCCTAGTAGAAGATTGGATCCTGACCAAATGCCTAGTCCAGTTAGTATTTAATAATAAATTATATTTTATTTAATAGATAAGTTGTAATTATATAATTCATTTATTTTTAGGTACAAGTTATACAAGATGATCAACAAAGTAAAGGTGGTATATTTGTAACTAATCAAAGAGGTCTTGTACCTCCTTTAGTTACTACAGATTTTATTGTGCAAGATGGTGGCAATGCATCACCTAGGTTTATAAGATCAACTATGTACTGTGTACCTACTACAACAGATATTATGAAACAAGTAATTAAAGATTTACAATAATTTAAAATAATATTATGTTAATAATTTAATGTATTTATTAAATTATTTTTAGACTTCTGTGCCATTTGGATTAGTTATTAGTCCAATGGCAAAAATCAAATCAAATGAATATCCTCCTCCTATTATAAATACTGGTGAAGTAGGACCAGTTCGATGTAAAAGGTGCAAAGCTTATATGAGTCCTTTTATGCAATTTATTGATGGTGGAAAACACTTTATATGCCTTTTATGTAAAGCTTCAACAGAAGGTATTTTTTTTTTTTTTAGTTTTAATATATTTTAAATATGTAATAAAATATAATGAATTATTTTTAGTGCCAGTTGAATATTTTCAACATTTAGATCATACTGGACAACGACTAGACCGTTCTGAAAGGCCTGAATTATGTTTTGGATCATATGAGTTTATTGTACCAAAAGAGTATTGTAGAGTATGTATTATTAAATAAATATATTTATAAAATATCTGTGAAATAAATGCATATAAATTACTCATGTAATGTTAAAAAAATTAAAAGTTAAATTAATACGACCGCTGTGTTCATTATCTGGATGTAACATTGTTACATTTATATATATACAAAGAATACTTGTATATATTTAATATGAATTCTATTTAAATATTTTCATGTTTTATTTGTTTTTAATTTACTAGATATTTATAAATATAATATTTTAATAAAATTATTTATCTATCATCTGTTTTGTAATTACATAAATATTTACTAATGTTTAAGTAATTTAATATTAATGTTAATACTCTATGCATATTATGTAATTTTTTTTTTTTTTATAGAAAGAAACACAGCCAAAACCTCCAGCGTATATATTTGTAATAGATGTTTCTTATAATAATATTAAATCTGGACTCGTATCACTTTTATGTGCTAATGTGAAAAAATTATTAACTCAATTGCCAACTGAATTAGGAGAAGAAAAAAGTAAAATACGTGTTGGTTTTATAACTTATGATACTACTGTCCATTTTTATAATATAAAGGTAAAAAAAATATTTACATAATAAGTGTTTTACATAAATTTTAGTTATTAAAAAGTATGGTTGGAGTATTATAATATTAATTTCGTTCATTCAATAATTTATAATTTATTCTATTTCAGGAATCATTAGCTATTCCTCAAATGATGGTTGTTGGTGATACTACAGAAGTGTTTATGCCACTGTTAGATGGGTTCTTATGTAATCCAGAACAATCATCTCATGTTATTGATGCACTTATGGAACAAATTCCTAATCAATTTAGTGAAACACGTACTACTGAAACTATTCTCCTACCAGCAATAAAAGCAGGAATGGAAGCACTGAAGGTATATTTTTAGTTTTACAATATAGTAATATACATAAGAAAAATAAAATTTAATGAAATTCTGAACTAATTACATTTAATTGGTTAAAACTTAGCATACATAAATAATAGATTTAAAATTATAAATTAATTTAAAAAATTTTATATTCACATAATAATTATTATTATTTATGATTTAAAAGCATAAAAGCTATATTAATAATTTAGATATGTTTAATATATTGTATTTTAGAATGCTGATTGTTGTGGTAAATTATTTGTATTTCATTCATCTTTGCCAATAGCAGATGCTCCAGGTAAACTGAAGAATCGCGAAGATCGTAAATTACTTGGTACAGATAAGGAGAAATCGATTTTGAGTAAGATAACTACTTTATTATATAAATAAATAACATTTATTATTATTAACATAATATTATATTATATGTTTTATTTTATATTTTACTTTTACCGATATATTATTACTTAAAATAGATCCCCAAACAAGTGTGTATAAAGAATTGGGAGAGGAATGTGTTCAAGTTGGTTGTTGTGTAGATTTATTCATTACCAATAATTCTTATATTGACTTATCTACAATTGGTCAAATATCTAAAATTAGTGGTGGTGAAATTTTCAAATACACTTATTTTCAAGTAAGTTATTTTAATTAAGTTGTTATAATAATTTAAAAAATATATATTTTAATTTTTTATATTTAGGCTGAATTTGATGGTCAAAGATTTTTATCTGATTTAAAACATGATATTAGTAGACAAACTGTTTTTGATGCTGTAATGCGAGTAAGAACATCAACTGGTACTCGTCCTACTGATTTCTATGGGCATTTCTTTATGTCAAATACTACAGATGTTGAGTTAGCTGCTATTGATTGTGATAAAGTAAGCCATAATATTTATTTACTTATATTATTTAAATACATTATCAGTTAAAAATAGTTAAAGTTTAATAGTTAGTAGTTTAAAATATTACATCAAATAATTATTATATTCTTTAATAATTTATAAATTAAATTATTTTTATTTTTAATGTTTAAAAATAATAAAATAATTTATTTTTAGGCTATTGCAATTGAAGTAAAACACGATGACAAACTTGATGAACAAGATGGAGTTATGGTTCAGACGGCTATGTTATATACATCATGTAGTGGTCAGAGACGTGTGCGAATATTAAATTTGTCCTTAAGCTCTAGTGGACAAATGGGTGAATTATATCGTAGTTGTGATTTAGATACAATAATGAATTTCTTTGGCAAACAAGGTAAATTTTGTAAAAATTATTTTGATGTAATAAATTGATTGTTGATATTTTATTTTGATTTTATTTAGTGATGTACAAAATATTAGAAAGTTCTGGACGACAAGTAAAGGAAGCTATAACAAATAAAACTGCTCAAATATTAGCCACTTATAGAAAACATTGTGCATCACCATCTTCAGCGGGTCAACTAATTTTACCTGAATGCATGAAATTGATGCCTTTATATGTTAATTGTTTGATTAAAAGTGATGCAATGTCTGGTGGTATGTATTTTATATTATCAATCACGGAGTTCTATTAGTGTATAGTGTTTGATTAAGACTGTGCTGTCTAATTGTAAATTTACACATTGTACAATAAATTATTTAAAAAATTATGATTGACACCTACTAATTATTGCTTTAATTTTAGGTCCTGATATGACAGTAGATGATCGTTGGTTTAACATGCATTTAGTTCTTACTGCGGATATTCCTACAACATTAGGCTATTTTTATCCACGTCTGATTCCCATTCATATACTCGCTGATGAAACATCTTTGGATAATGTGTCAATACCAAATCAATTAAGATGTTATATAGAAAAATTTTCTGAAAATGGAGCATATATATTAGGTAAGCAATACATTTTTAAATAAAAATGTAACTTTAATGAAATGTGTATGTTTAGAAAATGGAGTTTATATGTTTTTATGGCTTGGTTTGAGTTTAAGTCAACAATTTTTATCAGATGTATTTGGTGTTCAAAACATAACATATGTCGACACTGAACGTTCAGTCATTCCCATAATAGATAATCCACTAAATAAAGCTGTTCATAAAGTGATATCCAAAATTCAAGAACAACGTAGCCACACAATGAGAGTATGATATGGTTAAAAAAAAAAAATACATATAATTGTATTTTAATATTTCCTATTTGTATGTTTTTTTTAGCTTTCAATTATACGACAAAGGGATAAACTCGAAACTGTTATGAGACATTTCTTAGTTGAAGATCATGGCATTGACAATAGTCCATCTTACGTAGAATTTTTGTGTCAGATGCATAAGGAAATTCGCAGTTTGCTCAGTTAGCACACACAAAAATGGTAAACATTATTCTTAGTACTATTGTGCTACTTAGCGTGGTTTACATAGAATAAAATTAATAAGAACTACTGTTTGTGCTGTTATAATATAACCTATTTAATGTAATTATTTTATGGTATATAGAAAATATTAAAATTATTATTTATACGTTGTTTTACTTATTTACATTTTTTCATATATTATTATTTAAAAATAGTTTATTATATTTGAATAAATAAATAAATAAATAATTATATAATTATTATACAATAATATTTTAATGATATTTATTTTATGATATTTCCTTAAAAGAGAAAAGTGTATTTAAGTGTTACTAAACATTTTATGTTGTAAAAGTAAAATAATGTAATAAACATATTTATATTATATTAATAGTTACTCGTTTGATAAAATTTAATAGTTTATTATAATATTATTATCAGACATTAGAATAATTTTGAAGATGTTGAAAAAATTGATTTTATTTTGAAATATATATTTATCTTATTTAATAAATTTTAAGTTAAATATTTTATTTAAAATAATGTAATAATGTTATTGGTTAGTCTATAATAAATGAGATTGTTGAAATTACTTCAGGAATCTAGAGCAGGGTTCTCAATCTTTACGTACAAGTGATCTAAGATATTTTCCCAATTATTTATGTGACATTTTTAAAAATTAAAGTCGATCTATTATAATCATTCGTTTAAGTTCTCTGCGCCTAATTATATTTTTTTTTTTTTTATTATTATATATGGTCAGTGGCAGCATGAACATAATTCTTTCACGAGACAAAATAATTTTTAAGGAACTCACCCACCCCCAAAATGCGTTGACAAAACTCCAAAATAAAATTTTCAAATTAAATACATTTTTTAAGAGAAATTTCTTTAGAATAGTCAATAGCTAATTCATTAATATATAGTACTTACTACCTATATACGATATCTATTTATAATGATAATTTATAATCGTACATATTTTGTATCACTACCCACTCACCATAAAAACAGAAATGAGACCGGGGTCCATAGAACCCTTGTTACGCCGCCACTGTTATGGTGACGGCATTCTTTAATTATTAGATTATTAGTTAATAGTTTATTATCTACATATTATACCTATTTTTTTCTTTAATAGAATCATTATTTTAATTATAACGTTATTGTCAATTTACTTAAAATTATTTGCAAATCAATATTGGATTGAGAAAAAAATGATCTAGATTTATAATTTAATTGAGATTAAAAAAAAAAAATACTGCTTTTCTTTTTCAAATGGTTTTTATAATATCACAAAATTTCATCATTGAAGTTAATATCTTTTAAATATGTGTTCATTTTTACATCTATTTTAATTTATTGAATTTGATTAAGTTATAATTTATAAATTATCAAAACAAAATACTTTGCATGATATCAAATTGAGTGTACTTGTTTGGTTTATTATACTCGTATTTTTCAATTCATTGTGTGTCGTTGAAGAATTTTATTATAATACTATTATTTCAAGTAAATATTTGCTTATTTTATGTTTTGTATATTAACTTTTTTTTTAAGTAAATAATAAAAAAAATGATATAACAATTTATTCAATTATTTAACATAACTATGTGTAGGTAATTGTATTATTTTACATTTAATTTTTTAATTTTCAGGTAATTGATAAAGGTTGATGTGGGATTAACATCAATACAATTACTACAATATTACTTATCATTTATTTTATTACTGTAAAATTGTTATGTTACAATTTATTATTATTTTATTATTATTAATTTTGTATACACAGTCATATAAACAAATATGTTGTTATAATATTTATTACATTATTTTTTTGAATTTTATTATATTTATGTGAGAAAAATCACTTATTCATTTTTTGTATCGGTGTTTTGTTGAAATAGTTCAATTGTAATATATATTACTGTAAATTAATTATTTTATGAAGTTTATTAGTATTTATTTATGCATAAACTATATTTTAAGAAATTATATTCTATTAAACAATTTATTGAAGTATTAGTTTTTAAATTTATTTCTACGAAAAAACAATGCATTGTTCAAACGGGCCGTTGTCTTATTTAGCTTCATTTTGTTTGTCCAACGTTTTTGGTCATCTGAACATTCTGTACTAGAGTTACTGCCTAGCGTCGTGAACAACTCGTGGCCGTACATCAATTTATCTACATGAACCGTTTCATCAGCAACATTAATTTCGGATACTTTGGCCTCTTTGTGTTTGAAATAGATTACTTCAAATGCTAGTGTAATTAGAGCTATCAACAATCCAACTAATGTAGCTATAAAAACACCTCCTGCGAAAACGAACGAAATATTGTGACTAGTTACCATAATAAAAGTTTATTAAAAATATATTATTGGGCGTTTAAAAATTATATAATTATATATAAAAGAAATTGATTTCTATATAATAGAAATAATAACAGTTGAGTTTTTTAAATGTTATAATACATAACGACATTTTTACAGATAAAATAAGAAAAATAAGATAATACTCGCAAAATACGTTGAACGTAATATTGTATTATGTTTATATATTACCTAAACTTTCCAACGTGATCCCTTCGCTATCGTCCGCGTTTGGACACATGCTCACTTTGGAAGAGTTCCAATACTTGGCATTTAACAATTCGAAAAAACGATCTTTTTGTAAATCCAGTATTCTACATAATAATTTCGTTGGTATTACAAATTATAATATTATAAGAACGGCCGTATGACGATTTGTCGTTTTACTTTCTACTGATTTCCTCTTGTATGAGACTTCCTTGTTGGACAGCTATTGAATATGGTCTTTCGCCGAATTTTTCGCCCACTTCGGTCAGATTGCAATTGTTGTAAACCTCGTACTCGATGTCTGACGAATCGTGAATTAACGCGAATTCACCTTGTTCGTTGTCCAACACCTAAATACGTCGAGCTTTAATAATATTTATAAGAATCCTTTACGTTCATCAATTATTGCTTAAAACGTATACGTACCATTTGATAGCCGATATCTCTGTCCGGAATGGTACCCGTTCTCTCGATGGCCGCTAGTATTTGTCCGTATTCTTCTTTTATAGGATAATCCCAGACCCGGAATTCTTTTCTGTTGGTCGTTTGGTTTAACGCTATCTCCTTCCACACACTAAAAATTATAAATTATTATTTATTTTCATTCTAGTCAAATTTGATTAGGTTTACGATTGAAACCGTACACATCTAATATTATAGGTACCTATATCACGTTAGTCGTATATTTTACGTCGCAATTGGAATAATAATATGTAATTAGGTACCTACCTTAGGAAAATTATATTTTTTGGTATAGGTACAAAATATAATCTTTAACTATTATTTGTTTTTCTATTTAAAAGTATACCGATAAAATTTATAAAATAAAATTTTCAATAGGTACCCAATAATATATTTTTATTGGCGAGTGAATATTTTTTATATTTTGTGTTTACTTATGTTATATAGCAATAGCCAGGGACGTATTTAGGGGGGTTCGAGGCCCAGGCACCACATTTCAAGAGGGCGTCAAAACAGCGTGGTATTAAAATTTTTGGTGGAGTATGCGCCGACTGAGAAAAAAAAATAAATAAAAAAAACCCCAAACCTCTGAGTGTCTCCCTTATGTGCGCTTCGTGCGCCGTCAAAGTATAACATTGAAAAAAAAATTGTAAATAATTATTAAAAATGTGTTTTTAAAGTAATATTATTATTCTAAATGGTATATTGTAACTGATAAAATGATAACAGTTTAGCAGCTGCCATATGTCACGTGTTGTGTCAACTATAATTAGTCACAATTCTATGGCATGGCCTATGATACATGAATATTTTTATCCGTTCGACAAAATTGTCATAGAAAAATATAATTTTTTTTTAATGTATTTTACAATAATAACGATAATGATTAAATAATATTAATAACGATTTTATTTTATTAAAATATATACATTTATATTGAAAATATTAGAATGTGTTTAACAATTTATTTATTAATTAGGTACACTATTCCATACTTTTCCATTGTTCTTATTTTAGAGGCATGGGCCCCAGGGCGCTAAAAATGTAAATACAAAGGCAATAGCAAAGTATAGGTGTAATGGTGTAAACTGTGAGTAAACACACATAAATGTTAGTGCATAATTTATAATATTATTGTACGTTTTTCTATATAAATAATTATTATTTATCCCTTTTTTCGCAATATTGGAATATTAGATACCTACCTAGGTACATGAATTATAATATAAAATTATTGCTATAAATCGACGTACAAACACAATTTGTATTTAATTTCCGAAGACATTTATCTAAATAATAATATATGATTTTCATATTTTTTTTTCATACTCGTTCGAGTTGTTATTGTTATATAGGTACATTTTATTATTATAATATTACCATTGGATTAAAACAATTTCGAAAAATTTTTATTATCTCACTTGTATAAGATGTCTTCTGCCCTTTTCATATTTTGAAAAAAATCATGCGCTTCACTACCCTTGATCACTGAATAATTGATTCTCGATTGTCGAGCCAATTGTTGCAGGGATTGTACCGGGGTCTATATATAATAACATGCAATTTAGATATTATTTATTACCTATATGGATATACGAAGCGAATAATATTATTTTGAAACGTATTTTGTACGATTTTCCGAAATAATTTTTATAGAAATCATATTATATTGCATAATAATAGGTTTTATGTTACGTTGTTGTATTATACCCACTTGCATCCTTTCTACCGTCAGAAAAGCTGCCAGATTCGCGGTGAACGTGGCCAACATTAGTACGACGAAGACCCAATACGCGGCTACCAAAACGCGACCGCTGATGGCCTTTGGCGTTTCTCCACCACCTTGCGGCGTAAAAGAAGTTAGGGCGAACCAAAAGCTCTCGACAAGAGTGAAATTTCTGCAGCACACGCGGTAGATTTTTTTACAATTTTTTTTTTTATTATTTGTATTTTTAGTTTTTAGTAGGTATACAGTTATATTCGTAATAATGTAAAATTATCTGGGTATTTAACCACTAAAATAAGTATTGCTATTATTCATAACAACTATAATATAATAACGTGTAAGTACCTATACTGTTCGTATTTGAGTCGATTGTTCTGGGCACTGTACGGTGAATACTTATCAAGTATCCAAATCATAAACGCTGTTATGATTAGAGCCGCGACTATACTCAGCCAAACTTCGGGTTTCAGTACAGTCATGAATTTGAACAGAGAAGTCTTTCTTGATGGTTTTCTGATCACTATAATATACACGAAACCACAAGAGACAGATAATTTTAAATATTTAAATCCGTAACGTTCCGACCTTGCAGAACATATTATAATAATAAACATATAATATATACATACGTAATTTATTATATACATAAAGTGGAGGAGACACAAGGTAAAAAACTTTCTTGGAAAATTTGATGAGTTTTTATCTAATTTAAATAAAACGACGAACAGAATCCCAAAACCCGATTGAATAAATTTGTTCACGTTTTATTCACATATTATACCCGTATAGGATTAAGTTATAGTTATAGTTTTTTTTTCTGAAGATTTTCTACTCGGGTAAAATATAATTTAATGTAAGTAAGTACGTATATAGTACATCTTATACACCTTATACAAAATAGAGTAATAAAATATATCATAAAGTATACAGGTAAATAATGTTTGGCGGTAGAAAAATAAAATTTAACTAACACACGAAATACGCGTTACTTATTCCTCTTATTGTAAAGTTTTCTATTTTTAATATAATATATGCAATCAACGATTTTGTATCAACGATTGTACTTACGTACATGAAGAACTGTAAATTATTATATTATATTTTAAATTTATTCCGAAGAAAATTAAATTTTTGTAAAATATTTAGATTTTATTTCATTGACATTAAAGAAAAAGAAAGAACTTACCTACATATCACTGTTTTTTTTTTTTTTTTTTTAATGTTATTGTAATTATTATATAATATTTACTACGGTTTTTATGTTATTTTGTTAATATATTAAAGTTTAAAAGTAGGTACTTTCACGTAGGTATTGTTACTTATAATGTTTGATTAAGCGTTATTTTTTACAATGCGTAATATACAAGCAATTATAAACCATTACAATAGAGCTTTTGACATAATTTAATTATAGGTACATTATAATATAAGGTAAAAATTAGTATAGTTTTAAATTATAATATTTGTAATCCTCCTTTTCATTTTTACCGAACAGTTATACGAAATAATAAATTTAATATAAAATTCAAATTTTAGCAGTAAAATTATACGTCTTAAATTGAATAATCAATCCTTTATAGGTTAGGTTGATGCGCTAATATTCAATAAATTATTTTTTTATATTATTTTAATATTAATGTAGTTTATATTTTACCTATCGAAATTCCTGATTGTTCGAAGTATGGTGCAATGAAATCGATGACTTCTTCTCGTTCTGACGTCATAGTCAATGAAGCCACAACTATATCCAATTCCTGTAATCGCAAATAGCAAGTTGTTTTAAAGTTTGTGGTGAGTTGATTTAATTATAGCGCACTCACTCCTTCTATTAGTCCGCCGATGAGTCCGTTCCATTTATTAGTGGCAGAGTCCAATTCGCCAAATTTGTCTTTGACGATTAGCTCGTAGTTGAAGTTCATTTCTTTAGCCAGCTTTTCGATTAAATCGACACAATAGCCTTTCCATATATCGTTTTCCATATAACTCCATGGTATGGACTGCACATGCGGGAGGAATAGTTGCAAATTGTTAGATTTTTGGTATATAAAATAATATATTATCATCATCGACAAATTAATATTATTAGAGATCAAAAATCAGAATTATAAATTTAATAATTATAAATTTTATTTCGAATCGAATTCACGGAGCAATATTAATTATTTTAATGTGTACATTATGTATATACTCTTAAAAATAAATGAAATTTTTAAAATTTAAAATAATAAACACAAGGATATATTAATTTTATGCACGTTTAACTTAATTTTTTACTACCTCAAAGAAAGACTATATGCCAAGAATTACTTATAAATACTTAGAAGTACTCGTGTAAAGTTGTGGCTAATACGTGCATTTAATACTCTATATTTATTATCGCGTTTTTTCTCGTACGTACATTCAGTTATATTTTATATACTTCGTTTTGGCCTACATTTTTAACGTTTATAATTTCGGTCTCTATATAATAATTATCGTGTTTGACGTATTAATATATATAAAAAAAAATAAAAATAGTATTTTCTAACCTTTGATGTTCCGATTCTAAAAAAACGCTGTCCACTAGTAACTGTCGAAGCTGAATATTTCATTTCTAAACTTCCGTTCCACGAACCCAATAGATTCGGCACACCATTTACGCTCATTTTATATATGGTTGCTCGATCGTTATATGTCATTAAGCTGGTGTTGATGTCGTAATGAAATTCATTTTTATATTCGTACTGAACAGTTAATTTATAATATAAACGTATAATATATAATATTAATGAAATAAAATATTATCATAGAATGTTAAAAAACGAACGTTTCACGTTTGTTTGATATGTACATAGAAATCAATATATAGGTACCTACGGTTTGATCGGTTGACGTTAAACTCTCATGAATAATAACGTCAAACAACATAAATATAATATTATTAAGGTTAAAATTACAAGAAAACATCATCGATAATGTTATTGTGATCATTTTTTTTCTTTTCGAAATTCGTTTCATGTCTTATAATATTCGTTCAGAATGCTCGTATTTTTAGACAATATTATGATATTTTAAATTTAAATTTAATAGGTACCAATAATTGAATGTATGTTATTATATAATATAATTACCGAGTCAATCGTGTCTTCGGTTTCTTTTCGCATTTCCGATGTCCCCACCTCGGAACCAAGACCGCAATCGACGCTCATAATACCGGGACGACGATTTTGCGCTACACGGTCGAGAAAATGAGAAATAAATTTGGAAAATATTTTAGCCCTCGTGATTTCGTCGGGGTGTCCGCTTTTCCAAGACGTGAACTGCATGAGCGTTACCGGTAACACAAGCCCGAACGTGCTCGTTTTATTCGTGACAATTATCCACGATTCGTTGTGTTTTATTAAATTTTCCCGTTCTATCTAATTAAAACAAAAACGGAGCGAAGGTAAAATGTGTGATCTCACCAACATCACCCGCACCTCGAGTGCGAATTGTTTCCGGTGTGATTTTGCATCGCGACACGAATATTATATTATTATAGTTGTGAATCGTGTAGTTTTCAAACGTTAAAAAGATACAATATTAATTTTTCTTTAAATGAATAAAAAAACAAAGACAATAATAACATTATTAACAATTAATACTGACCGTCGTCAAATGTTCTTCCAAATCGCTTCCGATCAGAGCCACGTGTCGAATAGCGATTTTAGTGTTCTTGAGTTGATTGATTTCCTTGGACGTCAGACGGTACAGAACAATAGCTCTCAAAGAAGATTCTCCCGAAGTCAAGTAAGTAATCGCTTGGTCCGCATCTGTAGGTATGTAATGTACGGTTGCGGTAATGCGTGCGATTTTAGGTTTATTTTAAGATTTTAACTATTATTTTCATTTTTTATAGAAATATTCTAACAAGTAAATTTAGAAAAAGTAAAATAAGTTATAAATAGCAAAAAAGTGCATTAACCGTTTTGATTGGTGAACACGAACGTTATTTCTCTGGTAATGTTCAACCACATGACGTAAGATTCAATCAGTCGAATCATCGGCTCGATATACGAAAAATCGGTTCGGAAATAGGCCATACCATTAGCGTTACTGATCTTCCAGCACGGCGTGCACGACGGTTTCAGAAGATCGACGGTGGCTAACGTGTCATCGGACGCGGCGCAAACTGTTTGGAATGTTGAAAAAAATGACGAAATTTAATTTTTTTAAATAGAATTTTAATGGTTTTTTTTTTAGAGAGAGGTATAAGCACTATACCTAAAAATCTATTTGTCGGGAAAGCCAATATTTTTTTTTTTGCACAGTTGGTTTAATTTTATTGAACGTTTTATTTTGTATACTTATTCAATTATTTTTTACAGCAATAGCAATATTATCTAGTATAGTACTAGATAATAATTTGGTCGATACGAAATTTTTAATACCACTTTTAAAAGCGTTTCCAGTGGTTTTTATTTTCATACCCGTAAATAAGAATTATATAGACTTCATTTATAATAGTAATGTGAAAAAAATTTCAATTTCCAAATAATGGCTTTTACTGTTTGTTCCTCAAGGACGGTACGCGTATTAGGTACTTAAATAATATATTAGCGATCGTGTTTAGAGGATTATAAATAGGTACCAAAGTCATAACGGAAAAATATAGTCATGTTCATATTGAACGATTAAATTTTGGAATACCAATGCAAAGTATGATGTTTGAAATTGAAAAGTAGTTACTACGGTATTAAACGGCAGTATAAGTATATAAGTGTGAGACATATTACGTATGAAGCTAATCGATGATCGAATACGACGATCAGAATTAATAATTTGCAACTAAAATATAACTCGACGAACACGGTTTTCGTCGACAGACAGAACGAAATATGCCATAAATGTCGTGAAATGAATTTTGATACTGGGCACTGGCTATTAATATACACGAAAATTTTTAATTTGGCTATTGAACTGTTAATATTAAAAAAATTCGTTTAGCACGGATTATTTTAGAAAATTTAAAATTATTGGTGAATGTTTTTTTTTTAATTTTATCTTTTTTTTTGCATAAAAGTTTTCAAATTAAGTTATTATTCGATACAACGTTATGTGCCGATCACTGTTAAAAATAAAATTGTATCAGGATGAAAAAAAGTTTAAAAGATAATTGTTTTTTATTTAAATTTTTTTTTTGTAATTTTTTATTTTTAACAGATATATATATAGGCTAGGTAGATACATATATGTACATACATTTATTAGTTATGTTGTTGAACGGATCGTTAATAATAATCGATTCAATAGATATATCGTAATCATTCAATGCAGATTTTAATTGAACGAAGTTCGTTTCATCTTCACTATGTATTAAAACACCTGTAACGTAAAAATTAAATCCTTTGAACTAGGTATACGTCGTATATAATATATGTTTAAAATGTATTTTATTTTCAGCACACGATTAGAAATTAATTTTCGTTAGAAATGGATTTAGATGAAAATAATTAAAATTTACACTTATACTAAACTTATATGTTTATAATTATTTATAAATTATATATTTGAAGACATTGTGTACGTCATATTAAAATTATTATTTTAGGTAAGTACCTACTTATATATATATATATTTTTTTTTTTTTATACGTATATTTATGCGATAAATGAGTAATAATATAAGAGATCATATTTTATATACGTTTTGTCTACGATAATAAATTATTTATTTTTAAATCACCTTTGTTTTATTTCGAGTTAAAATGTCAAAAAAGTAGTCGAACCAATATAGAAAAAAGGTTTCATTTTTCACTTCATGCAGGATGAAGTCAATAAATATATGGTTTTAATTTTGACATGGGTATCACGTAAAAGAAAACGAACGAAGAAAATCGACACAAAATTATATACGTATAATGTTATACAGTAGATATTTCTTTCGTTTTTTTATTTTTTGACATTATTGTCGATGCAGGTATAATATTATATTTTTTTTTATATAAGTCTGGAAAATTAGTATACCCGTTTTGTAAACGCGTAAATTACTCTCATTTCGACGTTACGTTAAGTAGACGACAACAATATTTATGAAATAACAATATGATAATAAATAATATAATAAATATAATTACTTACCGATTTTATGAACGTCTCCGTTTATAACAACTGTTGACCACAATAGAATGAAATAAACGCAGCGGCGGCGGTACGCTGACATTGTGCAGGTCTCAATTAACGAAAAGCGACTGAGGAAATAATACACGAAAAAAATATTATATAAAATATAAACCTACTTATTCGGTTTGCATGTTTTTTTTCCAATTAACTATAATTGGAGTATTGGATGGTATAAAAGTATTCGAAAAAAAAGAAAAAGAGAGTCATTGTATGTTATTTTACCTTTTTTTTTTTTTTTTCATCCAACGGTGAATGTTACATTATTCAATAGAAATTATATTACAATATATTATATTATTTTCTACGTGTGATTCATAAAAGGCGAATTTCCGATTGATCGAATATACTTCAAAAAGCATATTTAATTTTTATACAATGGGGGGAAAAAACACGGATATTTAAAAGTTGAAATATTCGAATTATATATTATATATAATACGAGTATAATATGTGAATATGACATAGAAAATTGAATTTTTTTTTTTTTATGTATTCATGGTTCAGATTAATAATGACAATTTAATTTAAACATTGATATAAATGATTAATATTATTAGGTTATTATTAGGTTATTATTTGGTGGTACCTATTTCAAAGAAAAAAAAATGAAGTCGCATTTGATCGTATTATTATAAATTTATAACCTATTTAACATACAAATTCGATTTGTACATCTGAACAAACTTAAAAACTTAAACGTATCGTTTATTTTAATTTGCATAGTGCCGTTATTCTCGTATGCAAAATTACAATAATATAATATATTATGTATATAATTATGAGAGTAATATTATATACAATATGTCAGAAAATTATTTGATAATAATTTAAAATTACTACATTTTATGATCGTCCTATACACCAATTCATATACGCAGGGCAAGCCTTAGGCCTCGCGCTAATGAAAATACATACTTTATTATATAAGGTGCAAAAACTCGGGCCGGCCGCGGTTCTGCATAAAATAAATATTGTGAAAAAAGACGAGCTGATACTCCTGCCGCAGGGATATAGATGTGCAAATCATAGTATTTAATTTTAATTATAATTTGAATACCATTGCATTCGAAAAAACGATTCTGAGCGAAGTTCAGTCAGATAATGTAGGTATTTGTTTAAATTTTGACATTTTTTATGTTACCTATACTTATAACATACGCAGTATAATTATGTAAGCTAAATTTTGATATAAAATGTTTGTAAATTACAAGTCGTAGTAAATTTTCGTTTTTCCAAGCATATTTGACATTTTAAATAATCGACGACAATTATTGCACTGTATTAAATTATTGCGAAGTGTAATTATTCTACGCGAACGATTAAAACATATTATCGTACCTGTACGTTTTATTGACTATTTTACAGTAGAAAAAGTATTAAAAAAAAAAAAATAAAAATAAACGTATTAAAGTATCGTTTTGGTTATTCATCACGAAAAATCGTTATCGTATTTTATTTTATCCATAAGTACACATCTGTGTAATTATATCGAAGTTGAAATTTTTTTCGCAAAATTCGCAAAATCATGACAGTATGTTATGCGATATAATAAAGCGTAAAATATTTCAGTAAAGATAAAAACTATGACGAAAATAAAATTTAAATTTTGTAGAAATATTATCACAATATCACGGATTTTTTTTTTGTGCATAGGTACGTACAATGATCGCCAATTCGTTTGTACAAGACTACGAGGAACATATAACATATTGTCATTTTTTATAATAATATAAGACTCACGATGGCGATTATACAGACCGCATCGCACTAATCGTAGATTCACGAGACGCGATTCGTTAATATTTTTGTAAAACGCGTGATACGAGATAAATTGGACTTAATTTTTATCACGCGGTGTACAAAACGAGCGGTCGGAAATAATATTATCATATTGGCGTATATACAATATACGTCACAATTACAAAAACAGAATTATTGTATAATAATTATATTATAATATTCATCAACGCTATACATCACGCGATGTTTTTGAATCATTTATACTTTTTTATATTTACCAACCTCGTATTAGTCGCGTCGAGAAGTTTATTACGAAAATAAAATGCCATTTGTTCAATATATATTATTCTTGTTTTTTTTTTTTTTTACCTCGTATACAGCGTACGCGTAAAAATATACGTTTTCGCATCTTAATCGGTTTTATTTCAATAATTTAACACTATAATAATATAATACGTACGCGTATAATATATTAATATCATACGTGCGCCTGCGATCGCGAAAAATAATAATAACTTTGTTCCGGAAGAGATTTTCGGCGCTTTAACAACCGTATAATAAATACACGCGCGATTGTGATAAAAAAAAAAAAAAGTAATTTTCTTTTACTTACATTTAAGAAGTTTTTTTTGTTTAAAAAAAAAAAATTCGGAGCGATAACAATATACGAATAAAAAATTCATTCGGGTTTTTTAATCCCGTTGCCGATTCTAATTTTATTCACAAACGACCCCCACGCAGCAGGTTCGAATATTCGACTATGAATATTTATTTTATTATCATTATTATTATTATTATTATTATTATTATTATTATATGCGGACGGGTTGAACTCACGGCGGTAAATAAATTTACATTTACCGGATAAAAACCGCGAGTTTAACATTCCATAAGTGCTACACAAGTATATGAATAATTAAAGCTTTATTGCAGTTAAAGTGGTTATATACATACATTATATAACGCGTATATGTATACTAAATTAGCTAGTTGACACAAATACCGTTTAGGGTGTAATCAATTAATTGTGTAGGTACCTATTTGTGTAAATGCACGATGATGATGATGATGATGATTGATGTACGATGATAAGTCTCCGCTGTGGGATTATATTATATATATATATATAACGTACCAAATGTCAATCACCAGAAACAATAATAATTGTTTTCATTAGATTTAGGCGCATTTACGTATTTTTTTTTTTTTTTAATTAAACTACACGCACGTGTACGTTATAAATATATATTATATAATATACGATTTTTAATTACAATAAATATTTACCGCTCGTCTATTTTCTTGAATGTGTTCATATTGAACCGATTTATATTTTATAATAAATAAACAACGCGTGGTTTAATATTGATTTTATATACCTATTATAATTTACACCAATCGAACGACTGAATTTTTAATCATTGTTTTTAAATGCACATAAAATTGAAATTCGAAATACAAATATCGTATGGATTGACTATCGTGTTTACGTAATGAAATCATATTGATATTATTAATCCGAAGAATTATGTACCTATATTGTATAAAAATGTATATATTTTCATAAACAGAAAAATAAAACATGCATAACTGATTATAATAATTAAGAGTATAATTTATAGACAACATTTAAATTTAATTATACGAAACGTTTTGAAATAATTAACAAAGATGATAGTAATAATGAGAAAAAATTAATTTCCATAATAACTCGTATTGTCGACACAGATTTCGAGATTATCAAAGTTTTTTTGCCAGATAATTCGGACACGCCCTGCCAGGTAATAATAATAATATTCTACAATCCATAAACATAACCAATATAATAACAATAATAATAATATACACAACAGACACATGATTATTACATATCTATTTCTAAGTCCACGTATAACAATAAAACGTCTGTTGTGTTAACACGTCATAATAATCGACGTTACACACACACACACACACACACATACACATATTAAATGATATAACATACCCGTGTCTATATAATAATATTCTTGTCGGATATGTCTACGGAGGAAATGTATTTCACCCACGGGATAATGGGAATGTGGTGTACGTTTTAATCGAAGACAAGATAAAATGGGTTTAGTGACCTATTTGTCATAAAAGGGTATAATATTCTCTTTCCCGCTGCAGCGTGTCTGTATATATAATATAAACCCGCGCGGCCGTATATTCGCAGTTTTATTCGTATCACGGATGGATGGTTCTAATGTTCTTCTATATATTATACCGCGGTTATGGACTGTTATTGAAACACACACGAGCACATAAATATATAATATATATATACGAGTATAGGCTGGTATAGATCACACACCTATACGTCCAGAATGCGGTCGTATATTATACTCGTAATGCGGAAAAAATACGCAAAAGGCTTGACGGCACCATTCGTTTACATGTCGATTGACTGGTCATTGTCAGAAGCGCAGCAGCCGGAAGGATAAATTTATTATAATAATATATACCTATATAAATATTATGTACTCATCGAATTAAATTTTACGCGAGAGTGTAAAATATTATTCGACGGACGATATGACGAGGTCATCGTGAAGATAAAATTACGAAAAAATATGTTTATAATTAAAAAAAAAATATATAAATTCGAAATTATTATAATAACAATAATTTATAGGTATAGGTACGTTCAAATTCATATACTACAATTACAGCTGTCCGTGTGATATTTATATATTTTTGTTATTTTAAAATTCAAATACATAATAATATAGTGGGTTAAAATTATACCGGATTATTAATACATCATCTATATATATTATTATTATTACAGAGTTATGATAAAAACATTCCAAGTGGTCACCATGGAAACTGCGATTATACGGTTCTACTAAATGTCTAAATATACAGCCAGATCGACATCGACGTGTAGAAAAAAAGAATTATTTTACTTAGGTACCAATATTGTCGTAGTAGAAACAAGTTTACGATTATTATAATATTACGAAGTTACCTATACCCTAAATAATGCCACCTCGACTTAAACTTACGGTAAAACAAATAGATGATCTCCTTCATCCTATTACCGGCAATTATTTGGGGTCGGGTTTCCTATATAATATAATAATCCTTAACTATCACACAAATCAACCTCTCGCGTATCTTCTTCACTTACACTAATAAGTAATAATTATTAACTCGCATCACTTTCTATATTACGCCTAACTATCTATTTTTGCGGTTTTCTTTATTCCTTCTTTCCTTTATATTTATTTTATACACATACGTTTACATTACCAATCCTATTATATTGCATTGTCTTATTTCTATTCGAAACGTTTGAAAACCATTACAAATTTACAACTTAACTTCTCGCTGACTCTTTGAAACTATTTTTACTCTATCCTTCAATAAAATATCAGGCCAATAAAATACGGAAAAAATCAGGGACGCCAATGTAACCGTCATTTAAATTGCGCCTCCGGGGTTTACATTTTTTATGAACTTTTTATTTTCTTGTCCATTACTCCACGCATTACCTGTTCAACATTGTCCAATCACTATCATTTTATTATTTATTTTTTAGTCTAAAGATTGACAATAATATGTTATCGGTGAAGATATTATATCATTATACACGACAATATTATTTTCTCTTGAAATCACCGCTTGTCCGCATCCATTTTTAAAACGTATCATATTATGCGTTTTCGTCTTTTCTATATGTAATAGCAATATCGCATCATTATTATCCGCTTAAGCATTCCCATCAGTGGCGCCGAGTTTAATACATTTTTGTGGAGCAAAATTAAATT